>PVHY01003013.1:0-50001 GCA_004024945.1 Uropsilus gracilis
CCCCCGCCCAAAGTTGTGTGCATCAGTTTGGTGCTTAGCTTGCATTGAGTTTGACTATTATACTGCTTAGTAACTCCCCTTCCCCTACCCGCCACCTCCAATTCCTGGAAACCTGGATTCTAATTTCAAATTCCAAGAGTTGTGACTGTTGTGCTTAAATAGAAGCACAAGATTGTGTTCTGCCTCCTTTCACTTAAAACAGCAGTTTCAACCTTCATTTCATTGCCTATCAGACTTTTCTTAGAACTGAATAAATATTCCACCAGATGTGTGTACCACGCCTTCATTATTCACCTGTCAGTTGGAATGCAAGGATATTCATAACTTTTTATATTATTTCCCAACATATTATCAATTTTATTTGTTTTATACTGATGTCACTAGTTTTTTAACTATTCAATCCCAATTTATTAATGATGATATTCTTCTCTTCAGAGTTTTCACCCACTAAGATTTTTGTTTTATTATTCAATATATTTAAAGATTATTAAATGGACAGCCATCATTTGTTTCCTTGCTAAAGGAAATACAACAATAAGGTTTCTTATGAATAGTAATGTCTGCATGTATTCACTTGTACATTTTATAAGTGTTTAGTTTTGTATACGTGTGAATGAATTATGTATGATGTGCAGTTACCGGATTAAGAAATTCCAATATCCCTATTTCATTAAACTTATTTTAACCTAGTAATAAATGTTACTACTTTACAAAGCATTTTCATATATTTAAAGATGAAACTGAGTATAGGTGGTCACAAAATCAAGAACTGTATCTAACTCTATCTCCAAAAGTTACATGGGATAATCTTGTTATAACTCACCAACAACTAAATTCAGTAATGAACATGAAGTGGCATTATGTTTTACTATATTCCTATTATCTTTCATAATATATGTTGTTGAGAGTTCTCTACTCTCTACTATTGTAGAGAGTTCAAAAAAATATGAAATCTTCCTTTTTCCTGCTGAAGCTAAACTATGTTTCTAACAATTTTTTATACTTGCTGAAAATAAAATGAAAAATCAAATGACTATTCAAAGTAGTTTTTAAAAAGACTATATCACAGGTCCTGTGAAACCCTACCTGATTTAAGTCCTATGAGTCCCTGGCTCTCTTGAGATAGCAAATGCATTGCTCACTGAACAGTACACTATTCAAGCTTGTCCATGAAACTAATTTATCGTAGTGATTTGTGGGTATGATATAGTAATCTATATACACTGTTCATTTTTCTCTGCAGCAACCTGGGCTTTTCTAACTAGTTACTCATAGATTATCCCTTCAATCCTGGCTTGGCTTTTTTATTCTCAAAGCTTAGTGAGCACAAATTGGAATTTGAAACTAGGTAAGGAATTCTGTAGCATCTAGTAAAATGCAGGTGGTGTTGCAAAGCTGATGGGTGCAGAGTCATTGAAAGTTCTATTTTTTTAACCTTTCAAAGACTAACTGCAGATATGCATATGAACAGAAAATATCTTTAAAGCTAAAAAAAGGAAAAGGCATATGTTCAAGAGCGGTCAAGATTCCCTTCCCCTGGTCGATGCCCAGTGAGCTGACTCTATAAGAGATCCCAAACTGTCACTCTCTCTTCTTAGTCTCGCATTCTCTTTCCTTATGATTAAATAAGGACCTGAAATCAAATATGTTGCAAAGGAAAGAGACTAGAAACTTAGTATGTGACAAACAAGCTTTCCCCTACCTCTGTTCAGATATAAAACTGGTGCCCAGGTGTTGGTTTAAAAATACTCACCTGTACCATTATCAAACCATTCTACCTTAATTCTTGCATTTTTATCATACAGATTATGTAAGAAAATTTAAAGCCTTCAAATAAAATAGTTAGTCCTGATTATTCTCAGGCCTTTTCCATTTTCATACAAGTTTTAGAACAACCTTGTCAATTTCTACCCAAAAGAAGTGCCCATTGGAATGCTGGTTGGGATTGTGTGAAATCTATGTCAATTTTGGAAGAATTGACAATAATATTTAGTTTTTCAATCCAAAACACTTTGAGCTTATTTTATTCTTATTAGTCATTTTAAATTTCCATTCTATAAATTTTCCATATGCATGAAATCTATCTTTAATAATTTCAAGGTTGTGATATAATTTAAATTGCCCTTATTTTTAATTCAATTTGCAAATTCTTTTCCTTATGTTCACAAGTATAATTTATTGTTGTACATTGACCTGGCAACTTGTGACCTTAAAAATTTGTGTTTAATTACTTTAGGCATTCTGGAGATTTTTGCAGTTTTCTAAATAGATCATTATAAAATATGTGAATAAAGATAATTTTGATTCTTCTTTTCTAATCTCAACACTATATATTATTTCTTCCCTTAGAGTAGTCACTTAAACCTCTACTTAATTTTGATTGGAAATAATGACCTCAAACAACCTTATCTGTTGTCAGTCTTGGAAGAAGTCTTCCAGTCTTTGGAAATTTAGTACATTTGCTGTAGGCATTGTCTCATTGAGGGCATTCTTTATTCTAATTCACTAGGAAACCTTACCAAAAATTAAGACTGACAATTTTCCAGTTCAATTACTGTATCTGTTGGGATAATCAAGAAGGTTAGATTTCATTGTTCTCTTTCACAGGGTCAAGAGATAAGTTTCTGTATGTGTTTAAAGCAAAAGTTGAAATGGAACTTCTCTGGTTAACACAGGAGTACTACAGTGTGCTTATTTGAAAAGAACTGGAATACTCCTCCTCACCTTCTAGATGTATGACAAGGAATCTTTATTCCAGTTCCTTGCTCTAGGTGTCAAGAATTTGTAATGAGATAACTAGAAATCAAGTCAGCCTTAAGAAGATCAGATACTCTAACTTGAAGTTACCTAATCATAATCGAATTCTCAAGTTCAGGGATTATCACAAAAATTGTTCTTCAATTCATTATAGGAAAAAAATTTAAATATTCTGTGGAGAAACTTATACCATACTGGCTTAGTACATATTTTAGGTGACATAAATCTCTTTTAAAAAATTTTTTGTGTTTAAATGGAGTTAAATGTATTTATTTGTAATTGCAGTAATATTTGAATACCCCATCAGGTATTATCAACAAAATGCCCTCACATTCCACTGTCATAGGCCATTGTGCTTCCTCTCCTCTTTATTCTTACCCGTCCCTTGTTCCTCTTAGTACTTCAGTCCCAAAGTCAGTTATCAAGAGTTATTTTTAAAATTTGTTTTTATATTACTTTGTATTCCACATATTAGAGATATCATCATGTCTTTCTCCTTCTGACTGATTTCAATTAGTATTATCCTATCCAGTTCCATGCATGTTGCTGCAATGGCATGAATTTTTCCACCAATTTTTGCTCACTAAGTAATATTCCATTTTGCATCTATACCACATCATCCTGGTCTGCTCATCTGTTTGGGGGAATTTAGGTTGCTTCTGTAGCTCAACTGTAATAAATAGTGCTGCAATAAATGTGGTGCAAGTTACCTTTCAAATTAGTATTTCTGTATTTGGGGAATAGATATCTAGGAGTGGAATTATTGAATTGAATGCAAGATCTTGTTTTGTATTTAATTGAGAGTAATGAAAGTTAATCTGTTCTTACATAACTAAAATTAACTAACACATATGATAGAGCATGATTTCATTCATTTGAAAATATTTAGAGAATGAGATTTTTAAGGGACAAACATTTATTCAGGCTCTTATATACTTCGGAAAAAAATGAAGTTTTATATTTTGTTCCAAGAGGGATTATTATTATAATAAGTATATATCTTGGTTAAATATAACATGATAATCTCTCAGGATATGAATTATAAGTACTTTCATATGACACATTTATTGCAAACTTTTTGTCAATATAATAAGTGACCATTTATAATATAAAATTACATTCTCATTACAATTTTTACATTTGTGAAACTGGTTTAGTTTTCAGAAATAACTTGTATTTGGGTTGCTTTTGAAATCTGTCAGTTTCACTCAGATTATATACATTTTATATAGAATTATGAAAAACTGTTACCAGTGAAATAAGATTCTTTACATCATTGTTAAATAGTATATTTTCTTTTTTATATATCTGTTTTTGTTTATTTATTTTTTATTTTTAATTCTTTATATATATATATATTTCATATCATTTTGATCCCTGGGGGTCCCCCACCACCTCCCCTCCTTGGTGACTCCAACTGGTCCCCTTCCCCCCAGTTGTGTACTTTTGTTTGGTTGTCCATATATTAGTGAACCCATTGGTTTTTGTCTTTTTCCTTCTGACTTGTTTGGGCCAGTATGATTTCTTCTAGGTACATCCATGTTAACAAAAATTCATCAAATTTGTTGTTTTCATTGATGTGTAATATTCCATTGTGTATATATATATATATATATATATACATATATATATATATATATATATATATATATATATATATATATATATATATATACCACATCTTTTTCATCCAGTCATCTGTCTTGGGGTATTTGGGTTGTTTCCAGGACCTTGCAATTATAAATAGTGCTGCAGTAACCATTCAAGCACAGGTGTCCCTTTGTACCCACATTGAGGTCTCTTTTGGGTAGATTCCCAGAAGAGGTATTGCTGGGTCAAATGGTAACTCCATTTTCATTAGTTTGAGGATCCTCCACACAACTTACCATAGTGGCTGGACCAGTTTACATTCCCACCAGCAGTATAAAAGTGTTCCTTTCTCTCTACATCCACACCAGCACTTGCTGTTGTCTGTTTTTTGGATGTGGGCCATTCTTACTGGTGTAAGGTCATATCTCATTGTAGTTTTGATTTGCGTTTCCCTTACTGCTAATGACTTTGAACATTTTTTCATGTGCCTGATAGCCATTTGGACTTCCTCTTTGGAGACGTGTCTTTTCAGATCTTCTCCCATTTTTTAACTGGGTTCTTTGCTCTGTTTTTGTTAAGTTGCATGAGTTCTTTGTGTATCTTTGTTATCAGACCCTTATCACTTGTATGGAGGGCAAAAAATTTTTCCCACTTGGTTGGGATTCTTTTTGTTTTTTCTTTTGTCTCTTTTGCTGTACAAAAGCTTTTTAGTTTTATATAGTCCCAACTGTTTGTTTTCCTTCATTTTTTTGCCATCTATAGATATGGCCAAAAATGGATTTCTGAATTGTAACTCATGAAGGGTTTTGCCCAGGTTTTCCTCTATGAATTTAATGGTTTTGGGTCTTACGACTAAGTCTTTTATCCATTTTGAGTTGGTTTTTGTACATGGTGTGAGGAAGGTATCTTGGTTCATTTTTTTGCATGTGTTGTTCCAGTTTTCCTAGCACCATTTATTGAAGAGGTTGTTCTTGTTCCATTGTAAGTTTTTCACTCCTTTGTCAAAGATTAGTTGACTATATATGTGTGCCTTTATTTCAGGGGATTCAGTTCTGTTCCATTGGTCTGATTGTCTGTTTTTATACCAGTACCAAGCTTCATAGTATGGCTTTGTAGTATAGTTTGAAGTCTGGGATATTGATTCCTCCATTCTCTCTTTTTCTGGTCAGGAGGTTTTTCGATAATTGAGGTCTTTTGTTATTCCATATGAATTTCTGTAATTTTTGTTCTATATCTTTGAAGAATGTTGTTGGAATCTTTAAAGGGATTTCATTGAATTTGTAGATTGCTTTTGGTAAGATGGCCAGTTTGATGATGTTAGTTCTTCCAATCCATGAGCAGGGAATGTCTTTCCATTTCCTTATGTCTTCTATCTCCTTTAGCAGGGTTTTCAAGTTTTCTTCACATAGATCTTTCACGTGTCTTGTTAGGTGTACCCCTAGGTATTTTTTTTTTTTTTTGGTGCGATGGTAAATGGGATTTTTTAAAAATTTATTCTTCTTGTGTTTGACTTTTTGTGTATAGGAAAGCTTCTGTCTTCTGTGTGTTGATTTTGTAACTGGCTACTTTGCGGAACTGGTTTATTGTTTCAAGAAGTTTTTCTGTGGAATTTTTTGGGTTCTCTACATAAAGAATCATATCATCTGAATCTTTTATTAATGGCTTACTTTAATTTTAGTGTATTTTATCCTCCCTTGATTTGTTCCATCCCAAGAAACCTCATTTTACTTGAACCAAAAAGAAGTCCTTATCTAGATATTTTTATTGTTACTTTTTCTAGATTTGTAGCACACATTCAGTTATATTGCATTCATATATGTAATCCAGAAATCCTGCCCTTGTTTTGTAAGTAGTTTCTGCAGATTAAAATATTATTCCTATAAAAATATCCTATTTGGTCCTCTGTATTGTCACATAAAGGGATAATTAAAGCTGTAGCATTTGTTACCTTTGTAATACCTCAGTTAACTCAGTCAACTAGGTCAACTGCTTGTTGAGTAAAGCATCTTTGATTTTAGTAACTGAGTACATTCTCATGTAGTTAAGTGTATATACTCATCAAAACTTTCACTATGCAATGACTTTATTCTGTTTTCATGTATTATAGTGGTCTTCATAGTTGAAATTTCTGATGAACACTCTTATATATCAATGATACACAGAGAATACAAATTTTCCCTCTATTCTAAATCACTGCATACCTATAATGTTTGTGAACTACAAGCATTTATATCCATAATCTTGTTATGACATTAGAGCACATGTAAATTAGTCCACATGTGCTATATTTTTCTCTTCTATTCTTTAATTACTATAGAAATATATAGAAAATAGATATTTATAGACCCAGATTATACTGTCAATTTAAATTATATGATTCTTAGCAATAATATATCTATCTAACCTGGTAAGTGCTGCTTTTATTATTCATGTTACCTTGCATTTATTCAACATGAAACTCCATTGAATAACTCTACTGAAGTCCTTGGTAATTTTCAGTTGTCTATTAAGTTATGTTTTTAAAATTGATATATAGCTTCAAATAATACTGAATAAACTGTTGATATTGAAATCATATTTTATTTTAGAGCTGTGACAAGTACAATTTGCTTTCCTGCTAAGTGGACTTTGTTCCAAATAGAATTACAGGTAGTTAAATAAATGTCCTTGAAGTGAATTCTGTAGTGGGGAAACATCAAATAAAACTATGAGAATCGAAAGACTCAGATTCCCTTCATAAACAAATGACTCCCTGACTTTGTAAATTTGGAAAATTCATTTGGTTTCACTATGTTTTCTTTTAGTTAAATAAAATTAAGTTCATTATCATATAACTCCTTTAATTTGAACTATAATACTTTAATATTCCCCTTAACTTATCACAATACATTAAACACTTGAACAAATTTGTTAGGTATATTCCATTTTCTTTTTTTATGCCTCAAAATTTCACAATCAATGAATCAGTTTTATTAGGGAAATGTGCAGAGATCTAAATGTGGCAAGTTGGTGTTGATGAACGATTTTGTTTGCATATAGTTTAATATCACTAATTTCACCTAAATCTGATCTTTTCACTCTATATATAACTATCCTGTATATAACTCTGTATATAACTTTTCACTCTGTCTATAATTATACAACTACCTTCTGTATATACCTAATTCTTCAGTGCTCATTTATTATAAGATCATTCAGGATTTTCAAATTTCCCATATTAAAATCAAACTTGTAGACTTTCAGAGTAACTCCAGTAGCGAGAGGACTTGTCTTTGAATTTGATATCTTATAATATCAGTAAGAAATTTTATTTACCCACCAGAGGATTCTGTTCTCAAAATGTCTCTTTACCCATGATGTTCAGACCATATGTCTTACAAATGGATAGTATCATCTAATAGAAGATGCTTCTAAAATTCCTTGGACATAAATGCCTATTAGCATTCAGATTTCAAAAATTATTAATCGTGTTATGAATATCTGGTACCAAAACATAAATTTTTGAAATAGCATTAGGAACTAAAATTAAAACTCAGGAAGTAGAAACTGACCAGATGTTCTGGTCAGCCTCAAGTAGGGGAATTCATTATTAATGAACTTTGTCTTGATTTGAGGAAATTTGAGGAAATTTTATAAAAATTTGCATGAGTATTAATATAGCACAAGTAATTTCCAGTTCTATTGTCTTAATTCTAGAAATACTTCAACCTTATCTCTCACAATATTTTCATAGGGTGCACACTTTATTGTTGATAATGTTTATTTTAAGAATTATTGTTTTAGTTTAACATTCCTCTTACCATCAAACGGACTTGCAGTTTTATGATATGTTGTTGCTATCACTCTAGTGTCAACACAGTAGCAAATTAGAGTAATTCCTGTCTCTTATCGTGAACAACATCAAATATCCTGCATTATTTTATCTGAACTTTATTGTTTCCAATGTTTTCTTTTAGATCACGATTCCAGTGATATCTATTTCATTGCCGTTTCTTTTAGTGCTAAGCTTCTTTGTGATTTTGTGTGTGATTTTGCAGCTATCTCTACAGATAGTTAGCATCTGTACTTAGTAATATGTTCATGGATATTAATAAGCTAGCAAGAGGAGGAGGATATAGTGCAATGCAAAGCTTAGTGGAAGTACATTAATGCATGATATTGATCATCAGTGGAAAATGAAAGAAATCCTAGAAATAGACTCACTATACTATTTTGACTCTATAGTTCTCAAAAGCATGAAGATAATAAATGGAATAGTCCTGTCAACAAGTAAGACTTCAATTATTAGATATGCACAAGCAAAATAAAAAATTAAGAAGTAGAAATTATGTACACTGTATATGTACACAGTATCTAATTCAAATTGGATTATAAATCTAAAGGTAAAATTCAAGCTAAAGATGTCTAAAGAAAGCCTAGGAGCTAAAAATACATTTGGTGTTGCACTTTAAATATAACATGAAAAGACATTAAAAGTATAATTCAGGCTAGAAGAATTTGATAATGTAGAATAATTAAAATTTTAAAAAATATCTGCTCTGCCAAAGACAAAGCTAAGAGATACAATACACAAGCACTGGGCATAGAGAAGATATTTACAAAACACTGATCATACAGAAGATTCATATTCAAAATAAACAAAACTCTTAAGAATTAATAAACCACCCAAGTACATAGCAGACAGAAACTCTGAACAAACATTTGTCATTAGGGTGTACAAATTAAAGCAATAATGACTTATAAATCTACTAGAAAAACTAACATCCATTGCTGGAGAGTATTTGAAACAAGAAGGATTCTTGTCTGTTGCTCTTAGGAATGTTGGATGACTCAACACTTTGGAAGTGAGTTTGGCAGCTTCAGGTCAAGATTTTAGAATCCCTGCTCTGTTTTCATAATTCCTCTCTGAAACATGTATTTTACCTTTCAAGTAGATTTTTAAATGTGGCTGATACTAAGAATAATTTAGCAAATTCATGTGGACTGATAGGGAATATGTTACATGACAAAACTCACAATCATACTGTTGAGTCATGGTATTCAAAACTTGAAATACACACTTGTCCCTGCTCAGGAATATCTAGAAGGTTTTAACCCTCAGTGTGTAGTAACTGTGCCAAGAATAACAATGCCATTTGGAGCAAACAGGGTGAGTATAGCTTTTTTTATATGAAAGTTTCTCCTATTTGAATATTTTATAATAGGTCTCTATTTGTAGATATTTACAAATTGCATATGATTGAAAATAAATTCTTTGTGTGCATTTTAACTTCTTTTCTGCCCCATCTCTTCTTTGATCAGATACATCAATTATTCTATCCAGTACATCCACTGTTAAACATGTAAACAAGAATGTGTTTTTCACAGGTTAAAAGGGAAAAAAAGATAACAAAATAAAAAGCCTTCCCTTGCCTATTAGTTATTTCTTTTCTTCTTTTGCTGCCAAACTTCTTGAAAGTATTGCCTCCCCCTATTATTTTAACTACTCTCCTAATTTTCAGTTCTCTGCAAACTGCTTTCTGTCTCTATCATTTAATTCAGGCTAATGTCTAGATGTACTCCCTGATCGTAGTATGGAAAGGAGACTAAGAGCTCAATGCCAGACTTGGGCTCCTATTCACATTCTATTTTAGTTCACTAATCTTCACTTCTTTACCTCAAAAAGGAGGATGAGGGCTGTATCTGTCTTAGCCTCTCTCATCACAGGTTCTGCCACATAAAATATTTTGTAAAGTATTTGAGGACTGCTGGGAAAGAATAAAAACACCAGCGTCTACCATGTCATACCTGCTCTACCTTTGAGTCCAGCTGACTTTAATAAACTAAGCAAACAATCATAATTGTAGAAAGGAATACACAGGCATAATGAGGACCAAGATGCTATTGGTAGAGGCTGGTAGCAGCTAGCAAAATGTCTTTTTCTCAAGCATATTCTTTACCTTTACTTTCCCACTAGCTCTGGGAGTTATTTCGAGCTCTTCAAGAAAAAGATTGTACACCCATTGGGGATAATTGGAAACCAGCGCAACAGAAAGATCATTTGTAATATGAGGACAGGTTTAAAGAATTCACCAGTTTTGAGAAAGCTAGATGAATTAGTGCTGTTTCTGTTCAAAGCAGCATGTGTAGGAACAGGTACTGGAAAATACAAGACCTGTAGATCCCATAGAAGCAGAGGGAATCAGCCATACCCAATGAAAAGAATACTTGGAAATTCGACCCAGATGACCCTATCCATCCCCTCTGATCTCTTGCCTTTGCTTTATATTGTTTGCTCCATAAAGAAGACAGAAAACAAGGGTGACCAGCAGTCCCTACAAGTGACTGGACAGAGCTTACTGCACAGTGGAACATCTGGATGTGGATCCAGAGGAATACTGGAGATTTTCACTAACCCCATGGCTATTCTCCAGGAAAGCATGATATGTGGTTTATTTTAAGCTATCATTAACATATTGCATTGTGTATATTTAAGGTATACAACATATTGATTTTATACACATATAAAGCAAAATGATTACCATCATAGCATCAGTTTAGATCTCTCTTGTCTCATAATTAGTCATCTAATTGGTAGTAAGAATATTTGAGATCTGTAACCAACTTTCATATAATACAGTATTTTTAACTTTAATTGCTATGCTATACATAAAATCCCCAGAACTTATTTTATCATTAGATGTATCCTTGAGCCTACTTTTTAATATTTTCTTTAATGCCACTCTCCAGAAGCCAGCATTTTAGTCAGCTACTAAAGGATTTGGATCTAGTCCATGTACAAGTGATATTCGCACAGTATTTGTTTTTCTGACTTAGTTCACTTAAGATAGTTCCCTCAGAATGGCTGTTACTGCAAATCACAGGATTCCCTTCTTTTTCATGACTAAGCAATAATGCACTATGTACTTACACAGACATGTGTACATAAACACATATAAATAATTTTTTGGTTGATTGTAGAATCTCCTGCTTGTAGTTCAATGCCTTGCATGGTAGTAGTATAGTAGCACAAAACCAGTATTTCATTGGACATTTTAATCTATCCATTATACTTTTATTCCTTCACTGTAAAATCTCCCAGGATTGTACTTTGAATTTTGCCATTGCAAAAAAAAAAAAAAAAATGAACTGCTTTCTCATATTGATTGAATGCCGTTAAATGTTTTAAATGATTATTTATTGGAGACTATCACAGCTGCTAATAACAATTATGTAAGCCCAAACTTTGGTTAGGAAAAATCATCTTATTTTATAATCTGATACTTCTCTCTTCTAGATGAAGTAGTGAAAAAAATTTTTATTGAATTGCCAGATTATTTCTGAGTTTTTCACTCTCATAAAACAAAATGATGTATTTTAATTTGATAATTAATATATTATTAGATTTTCCATTATTGCTAATAAAACACATATGTGGAAAACTGCCTATGAATAATCTTGGGGAAGCATATATCAGAAGAATTATTTAAAGGTCTTAATAATGCTTGCATTAATAACTTGAGACTTGTTCTAGTCAGTAATTCAGGATCCTTCATTTAAATATTAAATGTTGAATAAAACTTTGGATGATGCCACTTTTTATTAACATATTTAGTAAGGATTAATTAAAAACAATATACCCAGTTAAAATATTTTCTCTGATTTCCGTATTTTTATGCTTTTCTCTTTCAACTTTCTGTTCATCAAAAAATATAGATGTCAAAAGTATACTATGTTTATCTATATTCCTCAAACAGTACCTGAGGTCTGTAAACAAGACCTTCTTGAAAAGAAGATGTATTAAGAGGAGATCAAGTTATGATGATGTCATCCTGAGCTAGTGTAGATGCTAAATCCAGTAAAAGATGGAAACAGTGATTGGGGTTAGCTTGCTCCAGTCATGGGCCACCACATATAATCACTGAGAAGTAGTTGAGAAGAAAGACTTCCACCAATGTTCATTTCTGGAATGCCCTGGAAAATATAGAGATTGACACTTTTCACATATCATGGGGGGAAAAAAATATATATATATAGTTTTTATTACCAAGGTTTTCCAACTACTGGTTCAGAAGAGAGAAATCAGAACTGACAGCCGAACAGACCGAACAGATGCTTCCATTACCAATATTTCAATCTCTAAAGTATCTGGAGTAGAGGGAATTTTCAATAATTCCAAAAGTAGCCTAAATGTATATAAAAGGTGGAATGAAAGAAGAGAAAACTGTAGTAAATTCAGGAAGCCAAAAATATCATGTTTATCTGAATTTTAAATCTATCAATTTAAATTGAAAATGACGAATGCTTTAAAACACCTACCAAATAGCAAAGACCATGTTATAGCAAAGACCATGTTAAATTCTGGGAATATAATGCTAAATATGACTTAACGAGGTTTGAAGCAACTTGCGGTATCACATATATAATCCACTCACGATGCTCTATCATAGTTTATCAAGTTCCTTTGACCCTTTGCTCTCCACCTTCCCACAGTCCCTCTGCTACCCTCAATTTTACAGACATATCAAAGGTTGGTTTTTGATTTAGATTTTGTGTGACACTTTGATTTTGCTTCTTTATATCCACCTATTAGTAAAATCATCCAGTATGTGTCTTTTACTTTGTATATCTTTCATTCTAATGGCATGCTTTATAATTATTATAACATTGAGTTGTATTTTGAAGTTAAGGAAATTGATACCTCCGTTTTTTGTCAATTATTCAGAATTGGTTTTGATAGTAAGTTTTTTTGTAGTTCAAAAAGATTTATGATTTTTTGTTCTGTTTTTGTAAAGAATACCATGGGGTCTTGATAGGCATTGAATCTGTACATTGTTTTAGGTAATATGGTGATTTAATGTTGTTAATTCTTTTAATCAATGAGCCTGGACTTTATTTCCATTCCTTTCCTTTATGTCTCCTTTTTTCAAAAATGATTTTTAATGTTGCAGATCTTTTTATCTTTTTGGATAGGCACATAATTATTTTATGTGATTATATAAATTGTTTATGGATCTCTTTTCCTAATTCATTTTTATATATAGAGATGGAACACATTTTTGTATCTCAATTTGTAACTTGCTCTTTTACTGTATTCAGTTTATATGAATATTCTATCTGAAAATCTTGATGAGTTTATTCACTTCCAATTTGAGTACCTTTTATTTTCTTTGTATTTGTCTAGTTATTTAGGTTAGGATTTCCAATACTATGTTGATTAATAGTGGTGACAATCGACATCTTTGGGTTGTTCCAGACATTAGAGGAAGAGGTGTCCATTTTTCAACGTTGAGACTGACATTTACTGTGGGGTTAACATATATGGCCTTTATTATATTGTGGGACTTTCCTTCTGCACTCATTTTTGAGGGACTTTTTTTAATCATAAATCAGTTTTGAATCTTGTCAGTAGATTTTTTAGTATCTATTGAGAACATATGACTCCATTTCCTTTGTTGTTGTGATGTATCACTTTAATTTATTTCTGTATGTGGATGCACCCTTGCATCCCTGTAATAATCCTAGCTGATCATGGTATATGATTTCCTTAATGCAAAATTAAATTTTGTTTGTTGATAACTTGCTGAGGACTTTTGCATCTATGTTCACCAATAATAGCATTCTGTGTTTTTCTTTTTGTGTGGTGGTCTTATCTAGGCTTAGAGTCATGAAGTATTGACCTTACAGAACGTTTGGAGTTTTGATTCCTTTTCATTTTTTTTGAAAGTTTGAGAAGTATAGGAACTATTTTTCCTTGAAAGCTTGTAGAATGAATTAGTGAAGCCATAAGGTCCTGAGCTTTTAACTTCAGGAAGCTTTTGTTTGCTGATTCTGTTTCATTCCTTGTGTTCAGATTTTCCATTTTTCCTAATAATTCTCTATTTTAGTTTTTTATCTTTTGTGTCATTAGAATTTTTTCTCTTTTTGCTATCATCCACTTCATTGCCCCTTCTCATCAGTTTTCTTAATTTAGGTTATTGTTTTCTTCATTGCATTAAATTGCTATAAATTAAATTATAGAATTTCTATAGACTCTTACAAAAAATAAATACTTTCCTAATGCATTTATTAAATGAGCAATCTAAATTAGCACTAATAGGTTGTCTAGCATGATAGAAATGGTTCACACACCTGCATTGCAAAATACAGAACAACTGTTGAGGAGTTGAAATTAAGCTAATGATATCAAAGGCTGAGATTTTACTTTATTTTAACTTTAATTATTTTAAATTTAAATGGTAACACATTTCTAGTAACTTTCATATGGGACATAAAATTCTGTGTAATTACTGTATTATGAGTTTACTTGCATCATCCATTGTACTTTTAAAATAAAAACTGACATGTTCCATCTACTCATTTTGAAAAATATAGACAACTATAATCAACCATGACTCACACATATGTCCAAATTTGTTTATATAAGCATATGCATTAACTCAGAGTTGTCTAATTGTGCTGCTTATATACATGTACACACACACACAAAAGAACGCCAAAAATAAGTTTTTGCAATGTTGTTCTATGAAATTTTATAGCAATTTTTCTCTAATAATTTTGTCTAAAAGAACATGTCTTAATAACCAAACTCTGATGATTATATTAAATTCCACTTTTTTGTTTTGTCATAAATTAAATATTCTATTACTGAACATAAACAATATTTACAGCATTTGCTACATTTGCTAACATAGTTATGAAATAACTTGTGGATCTAAGCTGTAGAATTCATATCTGACTAATTTCTTAAGATTCCTGGGATTAAGGTGGAATTACTGGAATAAAATATTAAAAGTTACATCAATTTAAGTTTCCATTACAGAAAAATAAGAATGGCATCTGTCCTCTTCCTTTCGAATAGGCTCTGTATTTAAATTTTCACCCACAAAAGTAAACTAAGTGTTTCATGTATTTGGAACTCAATATTCTCAATTCTGTTTAAATGTGAATTCCCTAAGAGTTTAATGCTGAAGCCATCCTGATGTTTCAAGACTTTCTCTTGAATTTGAATTTCTCATTTACCACTACTGTCACCTTTCCATCTGCCTCTAGGTATGGTTTGTGATATAGTTCTATTCTTGAACTTCTTTGTTCCATCAATACTCTCTCAAAGTCCTTCCTCTGTATCATATTAAGCATCTCCATTTTCACATTTGCATCTCAGGCCCATATTTTCAGCTACCATGTGTTCTACAGTAAAATTGCCCTCTCCTAGTATCCCTACTGAGTATGTCTGCTTGTCCCTAATAACAAGATTATGTTTCTACCTGAACTTTCAGTGTCACCCTTGTTCCAAACCTGCTCTAACTGAACTTCTAGGATGTCCTGATTTCCCCTTTCTACATTGAGCTCATTGTCACTTAAGCTCAGAAAGCCTCACTCATCCTCTGTCTCGCATACCCAGCAGTCATGGAGGATGATTGAATCCTCATTTGCAATATCAATCAAAAACATGTCTTACCTCCCTCCACCACTGCTTCCATGTTAGCACAGACCCTTATCACCATGGCAATTTTCTCTTAAATAACGCTGCTGCTTTCAGACTTTTTATTCATCAACATAGTCTTCATACATTCTTATAGATTAGTATAAGTATTAGTATACTAATCTACCTAATGTATCACTTGGAGGATACTACTCTTTACATCAGAAGACTTCAAAGTCAAACCTCAATTCCATAATTTGTAATGCAAATAGCCATCCAACCTTTCCAAATTGTCTGAGTGTCTCCATGAATTCTTTTCTTCAGGGAACTGCCACTCAACTCCAGGAGCTACTTGACTCTTGCTTTAGAGGGCTGAAATGGCAGAGAGTTTACCTCCCTCTGAGGCTCCCTTTCACCGGTAACCAGCAGAAGCAGAAGTGAAAAATTCCTAGATTCATTGCTGGCTTTAGCTACAGAGTCAGATTCACCCTTTTCTCTGTGGGCCCTTTTATGAGATTACATCCTTATCTGACTTTGGCTCCTTTCCCATCCTGCCTCACCCCTGTCTTACCAGGTTACCAGGTTGCTAGGAGTGGGAGCACTCCTAGCAAATGACTTGCATGTGAGTCTACCTCTTCAGGTCTTTTTTTTTTTTTGGTCAGAAAATCCTGCATAAGACAGTTTTACTCCAACCACAGTGATTACACTGCTAAGGAATTCACACCACGTAAAAATCAGCCATGCAAACCAGTTATTTCAGTTTTAATATGATTTATATAATAGTGATTTATGTAATTTATGTAATAGTTTTCAAAGTCCAGCGAGGTAAAGAAAAAAGTCAACCTAGGACTTCCCCACACTGAAAGTAATGTGTGACCCCAACAATGGCTGAATAACAGTAATTTTCTGTTTCTACTCAGAAAGCAGAGCAACTATTAAAAGGGGAGAATATAGATGAGAATGATATGAGAACGAACAATACTTTTTTTAGAAAACTGCAAATAAGCCAATTTATTTATTACCATCGAAGGACGCTATGTGCTCTAAGGGAAGAGACAGGAAATTATTGCTGGCGGGTGAGTGAGACACTAGAAATCTGGACTCACAGCATTCATGGAGTGCTGCGGAAGATGTTTATCTGTTTTATCTACTGAAGATGATAAACAAATTAAGAAACTAGAGAATAATAGCTTGATATTTAGTATTTTAACTACTACTCTGGCAACATTGCAAAGAGTAATTACAAAGGATGAAGATCTGAAACTTTGTGAGTTAGTTCGTGAAAAGGATTATCACAGGTGTAACATCGTGGCAGGTAAGGAATGTTCTGAGGAAGATGATGAGGGAGTTTTGCAAGAAAGTTTAGGCATTAGTCGATAATTCCTTACGTCTCCAGAAAGAAGTTTCTACACTTTTACCTCCCAGTGTGCAAACATGAAAGGCTTTGATTTATATCTTAATCTGATAGTATTATTCCAGCTTTCCTCTGATGGTTCTTATTTTGCTAAACTTTTTATATTTTCCAAATCCTCTACCTTGTCAACCCACTAAACATTTACTTTAGATAATAAATATGTAATCATGAAAAAATATGTAATCATGGCATATGCACTAGTTACTACAGAATTGTTACATGAGTCGTAAAAAGGATTATCAGTAACCAACATTTTTGTGAGAAAAATCTAACCCTACTCATAGCTACAAAATTCCAATGAAAACATCAAATTAAAATTTTTTCACTGTAAAATAACCAATTTTGATGACTGAGAATGTAATAGGTACACATATTTGGATAAAAAATTATCTGGCAAACTGATATGCTAATTTGCTTTGAGGTAACAGAGGCATTGTTAGTATGGAATATGAAGGAATCTGAGTAAATAATGAAAGTAGTAAAACATGAAATTATAAGTCCTTTTAGGAACTACTTATAAAATGACCATTGTATGGAATATTATGCAAATGTCATGATCTATTTAAGTAAAAATGACCAGTAAATATTTTGTCGCAATGAAACACTGGAGATGAGTTTCTAAATATCTCTGTTGTTATCATATATTTCCCCATGACCAATGTTAGTGTGATCTTAACATTAAAAAAAAAAAAAAAAAAGGAAGGGAACAGTAACAAGATAATGCAGAGAAGCATTTGGTTTTTATATGTGGGGGGGGGCATATGGGGTGCTAGATGAAAATTCACATCCTACTGAAGCCAAATAAGATGATATGCAAATGTAGTGACCATATAAATGCTTTCAGTTAGGAAAGTCATTGACAGAAAGATAGAGGTTGTTTACACATCCTATAAGTGGCTGATAGAACAGGCACTTTGTCTAAAATCCTCTGACCTATGATCTCTTCATTAGCCTAAGCAATTTTCTGTTTCAAGAGAAAAATCAAATAAACTGAGATGCAGAGGTGATCAACCATTATTACTGCCTTTTTGAAATATATAGGATTGATTTTAAAGTCATAAATAAAACATTTGAGAAGTTGCCCTTGGGACTTTGAAGTTTCAATGTACACTGCATCAGAAGATCTCAATTCAGTGCCATCAATTTAAAAGGATGTTTCTTAGTGTATTGATAAATAAGGACCAGTTTATATCCCTAATTTAAGAAAAAAAATATTTTCAAGGCAAAGTAACTCTGTAGTGGTTCTGTAAAATTTAGTAAGAAAGTATCCATCAACTCTTTTACATATTTTACATATGAGCTGACAGGACTCTATCCAATCTTTGTTTACCTAATCACAGTATAGTAAAATGCTAGCACACATTAGCTGTAAGAGGATCAACTGATTATTTGTTTGCTGGCAAGTATAAAACCAAACATATATGATATTTAAATTTTAAATATCTCTTTATGGAAAATGAGAGGGTATCATTATAATGCAAGAAAAAGAAAACTGTGTGCTTCTTCCCTTATCTGTAGGTTAATTTTGCTATATATTGAAAAACAATTTGCTAACAGAAAACTCCTTAGTTTTCCAGATAGATCTAGGAAATTACAAATAATTGCCATTGTTTTATAATAACAAGGATGGATATATTTTGGTATGTTATCAGACATCTATAGTCATTTTTTCAGGATAATTCTTCCAATATTTCATCTAAAAGGTCACAGACTTTAAATGTGCTTAAATATTTATATATTATATTTATATATAATATTCATGAATATGCCAAAATCAGAATTACTGTTTATTAAAAAGGGAAATATAATTGTCACAAAAAGTATTAGTAAATATTTGCGGAGAGAACTGCCTGTGTGCCCAAATTGCCATTTGTTTTTCATGCAATAATAAACCATATTATTGTTATTCTAATAAAAAAAACTCAGTAATTAAAAAGAATATATAATCCTATAATAATTTTTGTAAATGTCAGTCATTTTAAAATGATCTAAAAATGGTCTAGAAATTGCCATGTAAATGTATTTATAAGATGGATGGTGATATATGAAGATTAACTTTGAACTGCAAGTAGATTAGACTACAAAAATTTTTATTTCCTTGCTGAAAGAGACTTTAAGGCAATTTGAAATGATATTTGTTATTAGCATTTTATAACTTACCACTGGGAATGTGAACTAAAAACTCCATGTTTGTAAAATAATTACAGACATTCTTTAGAATCTTAATGTCATACATTTTACTGTGTTGAATAATTTTATACAGATATTGGTGTGATTCAAAGATCAATCCCAAATATTTGACAAAGGAGGTACATTTTGGACTTTATAATCCCCTCCTCTTTGCTTCAGGAAAATATCTCATTTTGTCATTCCTCAGCATTGCATTTGAGTTCTTTAATAGGAAAAAAAATGCTGCTTTGTAGTATATGTATGTCAACATCATTGGAAACACTGTACTTACTTTTTAATAGATGGGTGATATGAGTTTACAAAATAGTTGCTAAAATGAATTTGAGGGCCAGAATTTGCCCAAGATTTGTTGAAAGGATGCACATATCTTATCTTTGTAAGAACTTTCTGGTATACATGATCTTAAAAGAGATATATAAGCTTGTGTGTGATGTATGTGTGTCTAGTACCATGTCCAAAATGTATCATGTCCAAAAACTGCCACAATATTTCTGAAATGAAGCTATTTAGATAGACAAAGTATATGCATTTTAGAGAGGATGGGGAGTTGTAAGGTTGATAGAGAAAACACCACCTTTGGAAACAAATATTTTCTAATTAAAAAAATGAGAGTACAAAGATACACAAAAATTGTGAAGAACCAAAAAAAGAAAAATCCAGCACAGTAGGTAAAATAAATTTTTCTTCTGTCCCTTCATGGATTATAAAGGTTATGAAATTGAGACATTCCACAAAATCAATAGAAAATAGCCAATAGCAAAGGACACCCTTTCATTTGTGTTAGAAAGCTACTAAAGTTCCAAGTGATTAGAGAGGATGGCTGTAACGGATACCTTAGCTGAGTGTCTTTCAGTCATCTTTCATTTAGCCATTGGTATCAAATGAATAGAAATTTTTTTACATTTTATTTTTGCTTACATGTAAAATGAGTATGTATTTTATTTATGTAGTTTGAACCATGATTTATGTGTTTAATGGCGTATAGTCCTATAATGACTAACTCTTAAGGAATCTTACCAAAAGTCACGTAACCTTAAACTTTTTTATAAACCTGGTAGGCATTTACAATAAGAAAACTTAACATAAGAATCAACAAATAAAGGAGAGTGATGTTGGAGGATTATAAGTGTTTTGATGGCAAACTTATACCTGAAGATACGTAAACTTATACCCTTAAACCATACATAGTATTGTAAACCATCATTCCCACAGTAAAAAATAATACAGGTACAAGAAGTAGTTTTGTGTTATCTATTTAAGAGTGTAGAGATATTTAAGACCTATAAATGGTCTTTAAAATTTTAATGTGTTCAGCTGGGCACGGTGGCGCATGCCTATAAGCAACAGCTTAAGCTCATGGTGTGGTCTGGGGATCGTGGTATGAGTCCCACCCAGGGCAGCACAGCGAGACCCAGTCCCAAAAAATAGATGGGCATGGTGGCACACACCTGTAATCCTAAGCTACCTGGGAAGCTGAGGCTGGGGACTGCTTGAGTCCATGGTACCCAGGGCAACATGCGCCCCAGGCAAAAACTAGAAAGACCTAATCTCAAAAATAAAATAAAAGAAAAATTTAATGTGTTCTATCATCTTTGTTTTCATTAAAGTTTTTCATACATATACATGTGTAGTTACACTTATATGTGAATGAATGTCACCATTCAATATTTTTAAATAAACCTTTGCTGACATTAACACATTTTGTAATGAGAGAATTTCAGAATTCCTTTTGCTCTTGGTGTTCACTATTGTCATTATAGCATTTCCGATATGTAAATGAGCTGAGGCTTAAAATAGTCAATTGAAACATGTAAACATGTTTCTTTATTCGTGTTTATCACACTTATGTGTAATGGAAGTAGTACAATAAAGATTCAAGTGTCAAAATTTTGGAGGCTACAGAGAATACCAACAATCTGTACATCCAGATAACTACTTTAAACTAGAAGACATTCTTTTGAAACTAGAGTCTCTCATCAGGAAGTGAATACAACAGCTTTCACAGCTGTGTGTGACTTTAAGAGATTGAACAGTTAAATCTAATATTGTCTCTATTATATTTCTTGAGGTTTTCCTTGCTCAAGTTTTGACTTTTATTTGTTGTGGTTATTTCTTTTCACGGTAAAGTAATATTTATTTCTATTATGTTTTGCTTAACTTTGAAAGGAAATATAATTTTAATAATGCAGCAATGAATAAGTTTGTGATTTACAATAAAATTTACCTTGAAATATTCAGATTTTAAACATTTGCTCCCATAAAAAATGATTACATAATCTATATCCAGCATATTCTTCCAGAGCTTAATTAAAATGTTTTAATGAATTCTACTTGACATTTTTTAATGGAAAACCTTCATGGTTTAAAAACAGTAATCTCCTATACTCTAGATAACACTATTTATTAATTGATAGAATATTTATAACACATTGGACTTTTCTTCCTGAGGATGCACACACATATTTATATTAGTAAAACTATGTGCATAAGATTATTACTCCTATAATTCGAATAGATTTTCCTTTGAGGCCATGATCTCATTCACAATTCATTCCCTGGGACTCTACCCTTCTCACTTAGATTTCCCAGACCTGACACCTCACCCCCTTAGTTGTCCTTAGTCATCACTAAGTCATAGACACTGTTGAATCTGTCTCCTTCTCTTCTTTCTAGTACTCAGGCCTGCCTCCCCCAAATCTTCCTCCCTTCTTCTCTATAATACTTCATATTCCTTCAAATCCTTTCTAACTCAAAGTTTTGCATGATAAGTCCTCTTTAGTCCTACAAGTCCATCCCATGGCCCTCATATTCAAACCATGAGTTTAGAAGTCACCTCCCCTGAGATCATGTTTCTGAAATCAAAGACAAGGAGCCTTGTTAGTTGCCATCACATATGATGGGAAATATGTTTCTCCTCCATGGCATCTGTGCTAATAAAGATGTTTACTAAAGTGCAATATTTCTGTAACTCTCCTCTTGACATAAAAACTCCAGAAAATCAATACCTTGCTCCCTACTTATCCACTGCTTGTGGTATAGCTCTTAGCATATGTCTGGTGCTCGCTAATTTAGGTTTTAGAAGGCAGTGAATTAGTGGCTGCTGCACATAATTGGAGGGAGCCATGAATATAAACGCTGATTGTTTGGGAGACAATATACCAAAGTGGAAAGCTGCCAGAGTGAATGAATGGAAGATAAATTGGGAACCAGAAAATGAAATTCATTATGAGTGCCAAGGTGATGGGATTGGTTAAACACTGGGGATCAACGAGAGGAGATAAAGTTCAGGGAGGCTCAGTGGGGAGCCAGAAACTAATTCTGGGAATATCCCCAAAATACTATTTTTATCAATATTATCAATATTTAGGTATTTTCCTGCCTGAAGGGCTGAAAACAGGTGTGTGCAAAAGGGTTTCCTCAAAATGTCTCCCTAACCTTTGTCTTGATGTTGTGGGTCTTGTTAAAGAATCAGTCTCCGAGGCTGTTAAGTATTTTCCATCTTGTTAAATCCTTTTTACTTCTCTATTTAGGTTGATTTCTCATTCTTCTTCTAGTTAAAGTAGTGATGTAAAAATAGCCAATTTAGGTGTATGTAGGCATGGCACTAAGATTGTGTAGGGAAGAGAATAGGGAGAGAAAAGTCTGCCCCAGATCAAGTGAAAATATCAGCCTATTCTCCCAAGTATCTAGAGCTTTCCGCCATTGGCCAGTCTTCAGCTTTTAATTTCTCTAAGGAAATGTTTTGCTTTTCCAAGTATCTCACAAAGCTCCATAACTCCCTGCAAATGCATTCTGTTCCATCTCACTGGCTTGAAGCCGTAGCACGACCCTCTCCCCCACTCCCCTGTTAGGGCAAAAAGCCTGTGTTTGGTCTGATCTGCATTTCCCAGGTACCTTTTTATGAAGCCTATGATCCATCTTTTTGCCCCTCAGTAAATTTTTAAAAAGTGACAACCATCAGCATAGTATCAGGACATTCTGATGTGTGATGACTATTTTACAGTGTTGCAGCTCATAAAATGAAAGAGGCAAGGAAGTTGAAAAATAGTATTATTTATTCAACAGACTTGCCAGAAATCTCAGATCTTCCTTAGTCACTACATTCTGTCCTGTACATATAATATAAAACCCTCCTTGAAAGCAGAACTTATTCCTCTGTGAGAACATTCAGAAATAAACAAGACTAGCCTTCAGAGGGGTCCCTGGGACACATGGCTTTCTCTCTTCTCCTGTATCACCTACAAGACTGCAGCAATTTGAGGCCTTGAACTGTCATGTCAGTTCCTGCAATTATTCTTTTAAAGTGAATAATTATGCTCATCATCCTCTTTGGAAGACCTTACGGGGTTTTTACCTCTAGAAGAGTTTCAATTAAACACACTCTCTCCCAGTCTCATATTGTTAATCTCTGCTATCTTGCCCCAGAAAAGCCATTCTTACCAGTTTCGAAAATTATATATTTATTTTTTGTAAAAGTATGCAGAATGTTAGCTTTTTTCCCCAAAGACAATGCTACATCTGAAATGAGAAAATCTGTTTGAACATGCCAAGGCATTTCTGTTGCTTTACAAGAGCTGGTGTTTCCATCAATTACACTAAATTGTGCTCTTTTCCTATATTTGAATGCTTGTCTGCAATTTCATTTTGAGGACCCAACAGAAATATCTGATAGAATATAATGGCAATCTGAAAAGCTTTATCCTAATAAATTCAGCCACTGTTCCAAGCAAGTAAAATAATGCTCTAAAATAATGAGAAAATAACATTTCCTTCTAAAATTAATTCCTAAAGACTACTACGAAACCCATGATAAGATTATTTTATAGTATAGTATTCTTACAGAATAGTCCTCAGAGTAACTGCAGTAAGCAAGCAATTTTGAACACTTTCAGAACAAAGCAAAGCATTATTAACTAATAGGGAATGAGGAAAATAAGACTGGCATTTTAGTACCATTTAAAAAAATAGTATCTAAGTATAATTGCATGTGTTGATTAAGAATATTTATATGTCCAGTACTGGAAGGTGGAATATAAACCAGCGTAAAGTCCTGTTAAGGAAAATGGTGAATAATTTTTTTTGTATTTCTAAATATAAAGCTCCCATTTAATTAATTTCTTCTTGGGTAGCAGTTTTTTTCTAGTCTCCGTAAACCTATTGGAAAGGACATCTGAATGGGTTTTAACCTCTTCTCACAGGTTCAGTATAATACTTATCATAAGCTTATTTAGTCAACAGTATTGAAACTATGGTCAAAGACATGTCTGTATTGTAGATTGAATTTTCTCCTGGGTTCTTACTGAGTGGACTTAATGTTTGATACTTGCTTGGAATTTACCTGGTAATCCTAGGGGAGTTTGCAAGGGAACTACTTGACTTTGAAGCTGATAAAAATAGGAAAGTTTTGGTATTGTGTTGATTAGTCCAAAAACCAAATACGCTTATTCTAGTTACTGGTTTGTAAAAAAAAAAAAAAAGTCTCATCAAGTGCTGATAGTATGTCAGATTGCAGTTTTAATGATAAAGAACAAAATTCATTTTTGAAAGTTTTTATATTCTGATTTATATTTATCTTCTATTTCTTCCTTCTATGGATTTTTCAAATGTATTTCTACTGTAGAGTATACAAAGGAAACAAGTTAGCACCAAAATCAAGGACTTCTTTACAACCTCAAATAATATATTTCCTTTAGCATCACATTTTAGAGAGAAACATAAGAGTAGCATAATACTTTTGAGAGAACATTAAGACCTCTATAACACTTTGAGAAATGGTCAAAAGACATAAAAAGCAAAAAGCAATTAAGTTTGTCTTCACTTCACATACCTATTTCCATCGATTAAATAGCAAACATAAAAAATGAAACTACTTGAGTGTTCAGTTTTTTGTTATTTTTTATTATGAAACCCACAAATAAAACTTTGTAAATGCATCCTTTCTAATGCTATCTCAAATTGTTGACTTCATTTGTACAGAAATATTAACCTGATGATCTTTGGAATGATTACCAGAAAATTCAAAATTAGTAGTTATGAGCTGAGGAAGACATCAAATATAATAAACACATATTAAGCATTTTATCATCAATTTAAATATTTAAAATTTAACCTTTTACTTCATTTACTTCCATCACATAACAATTCATTTTATCCTATGAAACAAATTTCCCCCATTGTCTAAATAATCTCTAGTCTCTAATCATTTTCAATATCTAATATTAATTCAATGTCCCGTTGTTAAAAAACATAGGTGTCTTGTCTAAACCTGCTTATTGAAATGATTTAAGAAACTCTTTGCATATTTCTGACTTATTCCACATAACATTAGTCTCCATGACAATAGTGATGCAAAGAAAAGTGACTTTATAATGGCAAGATTCACATTACCTTAAGAATCTTTGATGCTTTGAGTGTTTAAGTAAAATATTTTTCTAAACATTTTTAATATAAAGCAAGTGCATTTTTAAAATGCCATTTTCAGTCCTACATAAATAAACACAGAATTAGGACTTTAATTTCTTTTAACAATAGTATAGTTTACTTAGTGCATGCTTTATATGAATTAAGTTCTTTTTGGGTAAAGAAAAACTTGTATCTGGTATAAAACTGGGTGTTTTATCAAAAACATATAACAGAACTTTGCTCTGATGCCACACAAAAAAAAGCAGGAGATATTTCTGTAACTGTTCTATTGATTTTCACAAGATATTTATTAGAAATGACTACTGTCATTCAAACATACTGCTAAGTGTGAACATTTCCAATATGGATGTGATGAAAGCTAGTTTGCTTTTCACAACAGCTATGTTCTTCTGTTGAAATACGGTTCACATTTTGAAAGGAAATGATGCAGTTTTATACAGCAGCTTATATTATGGAATCCTAACCAGGCTATTGTGTGTGTTTATTTAAGACTAACACTGCATTGCACTGCATGCTTACAATGACGTATTGTGGCTGTGAGTAAATTAAAACTGCATTAAATCTTGTTGGCCAACTTACTTGTGAGGCAGAACTTCCAGAAATATATAGACATAGACAATATAGATGACCAAAATAACATGAGACCCAGATCAAGAGTATATTTTGAATAGCTTTTTGCTTTATAGTCTGAATGTCCTGTGGTGATTATTTGTAAGCCTACAGATGTACTTCACAGAAAGTACCATTTAGCATTTATTCCACATCAATTCTTACTGTGAAGTTTTCAGGAGATCCAATTGCCATTAAAGAAGTTACTATGGGTTCACATAAATATGAAGAAAAATCAAAGAATGAAACTCTTCAAATGAAAAAATGAGAGAGATTGTAGTGTGGGATTATGCAGAAGTCTAAAGGTCATGGAATCAAATAAATCTCAAGTTCAGTCACAATTCTGCCATGATCGAGATAATATTTCTCGGAATGAAGTATGATTTTTTCCTTTTTTTTCCTTTCTTAGGTTTACAGGACACAAGTAGATCACTAGTACCCCACAGACCAACACTAGCCTCTTCCACAGCCACTCAACTAGAGTGACCAGACCAGTGGAGAACCATTCCTACTGGTGAATTCCAGATTTAGAATTTCCTGAGTTTGCAATGGAAGCTGAATAGAGAATGGTGTAATGAAAATTTAAATAATCTGTTGGTTACTGAAAAAATTATCTGATTTTAGAAAGAAAAAAATAAATAAGATAAATAATCCAGATGCTATTAAAGTCACACAGGAGAGATGTAGGGTGATTTAACTAGGATCATTATGATGCGAGACAGTCATGTGTGTGTATACATATATATATATATAATTTTTTTGAGACTAGGTCTCTCTACGTTGCCCAAGGAACCACAGATCCACATTTCCCAGGTTACCATGGACTCAAGCGTCCCCCAGCCTCAGCCTCCAGGTAGCTGGGGTTACAGGCATGCACCACCATGCCCAGCTATATTTTGAGACTAGGTCTCGCTATGTTGCCCAGGTGGGTCTCTAAGCTGTGGACTCAAGCAATTCCTAGTGTTGGCTTCCCTCTTAGGTTAAGATTAAAGGCACGTGCTACTGCACCAGGCTCAAGACAGTCTTATTTTGACTATTATTGAAGGAGAGTTGCCAGTATTTTCCATCATTTGCTGATGGATTTGACATGAGATATGAGCAAAATTTTGTGGCCTGAGCTAAAAAGGAGATGAAGTTCCTATTTGATTAGATGGGATAAGATTTTAAAAAAATGGAGGAAGGAATAGATGTGGGGAAAGAACAGGTGTTGGTTTTGAGACATGTTAAGGTATGAGAACATGTGAGATAATCTACATTTGAGTTTGGGAACATGCATTTATGGAAATTAGGATTATTATTGTATGCCTGGTATTTCAAGTCATGATTACTCAATGATTTCATCTAATGTAGTATATTTCCACATACTATATTTCAGTCACCAAATAAGACACTTTAACATTTTGGGACCATAAAACATCATTGGTAAATTCTACAAAAAGGATGATTTGATGTATCTGTTGTTTTCAAATGTATGGGTTTAGTAGGGTAAGTTATTTCATTATATTTAACTTTCAAAATATAAAACAGGCTCGGTACCTGTTACTAATATTTTGCATGTCTAATAGTCTTAAAACTATATCATTAATTTTACTCTATTCACAAAAAATATATTATCATGGCTTAATGATAGCATAAATTGTGAATTTATGCTATGAGCAATAATAGAGTTGCATTTTACTGGAAGTTAAAATGCAGAAGTTACCTAACTTATGAAAACACATACTCTAGAGAACAGATTTTATTAATTTTGAATTATGTCAAGCTATCATTTCATAATTCCCAAGGGCCCAACTCTGGCAAAACCATATGCTACGGTGGATGTATTTCCTGTTACCTTCTAATCTCTTTCATCATGGTTCATGAGTGCTTTGTGAATGCCACAGTCTAATTTAATTAACGAATCTCAGGGCCATTGGTCCATGCATTAACATGGATTACTCTGTGAAGAAAAAACTATCTGTCTCCTAATGTTTTTGCTTTTGTTTTTGAAGAAAATAGATCTTATGGCCTCTAGTTTCTTGGGTGAAGATAAGCAACACCATCTTCTAGGACAGATAAAATAGTAGTAACAAGCCTCAATCAAAACTAGAGCACTACCAGCATAGTATCTGTGTTGTTCTGAGACTAATAAAATATAATATTCTAATTCAATCCCACAGAAATTTCAGATAATCTCACATTTTCTCATCTAAGTGAGAAAATGATTATGGGTAGAATACCAGAAAATGACTTGGAGAATTAGTGTCAAAACTAATTTTTTTGTATAATTTCCTCATTCTGCATTTTGTCCCTAGGAACTCCTTTATCTTATGGTATATCAAGGCACATTTAATGCCCCTGTCTGCTCCAAGGTCATACCTACAAAAGAGCAAAAGTTTTATTTTTTCATTTTTGCTCTTGCAGCAACTGCACATGGGCCATTTATAAAATAATATTTGTTAGCATGATAGTTGTCTGTGTGTATTCAGTTATTATCTTTCCCATCCAAAAGAAATTTGAGACAATTAAGCAAAAAGAACATGTAATCAGATAAATAATATAAAATTAAGCTTAAACAAAAAATAAAGTCAGTGATTAAAGAGAAATCACTTGAGATACCTCATCATTCTAATCAAATTGCAGAGCATAATTTGAGGAAAGGATACAATGGTTTCTCAATATATAACTGGTGAAGGTTGTGCTAATGAATAACATAATGAAAAACTAGGATAGATTTTTCCCTTTAAAAGATTAACTAATGGACATGTGTTGTAAATTCTGTCCCTCATAAGTGAGACTTAGATTGGATAGATAGATAGATAGAGAGAGAGAGAGAGAGAGACAGACAGACAGACAGACAGACAGACAGACAGACAGACAGACAGACAGACAGACAGACAGACAGACAGACAGACAGACAGACAGACAGACAGATAGATAGATAGATAGATAGATAGATAGATAGATAGATAGATAGATAGATAGATGACAGGTAGACAGACAGACAGACAGGTAGACGATAGATGATCAACTTACCGATCAATCGACCTGAGCCATAAATGCAGCAAGAAGATACAAAGCAACAGTTGGAACTGGCCGTGTCTTTTCACCTGAGTGCATCCACAAGACAGTATTAGTGAAAAACTATTTTACACACATGTACATAAATGTTTGTCATTTCTATATGGATGTTATTCAAGTACTCCTCCTAGTTACTGTTCTCTTTCAAACAAGTATCAGCATCTAAGACAGGAAACATGAGTTAATCTAATCTTTTCCTTTCTTGTAACATTGGTCCAACGTGGAAGTCTTCATGATGCAGTCAAAAAGGATAATAGTTCTCTGCCCACTTAACATCCAAATTTAGTCTCATTCTGCAGCTTATACAAATAAAGAACTTTTCCAAAATTAATTATAGTGAGAGTTAAAGGAACAAGTTTTCATGATGTCTCAATTAGCAGTTGCTTTCATGGAGAGTGAAATTAGTACAGAAACCTATACAGTTTACCATCTCTCATATCTGTTTGTTTTCTATTCTCAACAAAAAATGCCCTAGTCTCCGGTCACCTTTTGTGAGATCCATCCTTAAACTTACTCTAACCCCACCATCATCCAGTCTCCACATCAATGTAAGATTCATAGGTCTAAAGCACAAACCCCATATTGTTACCTGATAAAATCTCAATACCACATATTTATCTCATGATAAAATCTTAATCTCATTGTCCTATCTCTTCCTTCTAAGTTTTGCTGCTCTCCACCTAATATCCTACCCTTATGCTGAACAACTACTTACACTTCTTCAGTAACTTATACTGTTTTATTATCCCTTAACTTTGCACGTAGTTCTCCTGCAATTTGGAGCTAACATTCTGTTAACTTCTTAAACCCCATCCTTCCTTTATGACTGAATTTAGTCTCTTGGATTCCATCACTTCTTCTAAGTGACCTTCCTATGATAAATTGTCAATATATACTTTTGTAGTTTCACAGTCCATTTAGTAATCTTCAAAGGTTCAAAAAACACCTTAAGATATTGGTTGTTTATATGCCAATTGTTCCTGCTGATACTGAAAAACTTGAAAGCAATGTTAAAACCATCTTACATTCCTAGGATCTAGCAAAGAGTATACACATAGTGCTCATGAATAAATGAATGAGTGAAAGTGAGTGAATGATGATAAAGCAAGATAAAGCAAGATATATTTCCCTACCTGCTACACATATCTTAGACAAATAGCTTGATTAGGTAAAGAATCCAATACTTCTGTGTATTTGTTGTTATTGCTGTTTTATATGTTAGCAAAAAACTTTATTCCTTCCCAAAATTTCTTCTGTGGTAGCAATGTATTCATCGTCTCCTGGGAGTAATATTATGCTCTCTCTCTATACTTTCCCTTTTTACCTATTACTACTTTAAAAAGATGATGTGTTTATGGCTTTGTAGATTAATTTGTTATAGTGCATGTAGCAAAAATCCTGCAATTTCTTTATAAATAGCTATGATAAAATATTCATATTTGTTTATGTTTGGTGAAGATCTATATATGATGAAGCAAAAGTGACTATAATCTTATTTTAAGAGGAAATATAGAGGAAAATATTATTGTTCTTAATATAAAGTTTCTAAATTAAATATACAAAAGTGCTTATCAATAGAATCATAAGTAGAACACAGGAAAAGACTTACAAAGCGCAAGGTATATTAAAATATGTATTACAGTGGAGTTGCTGAATTAATATATGATGAAACAAAGCAATTTATATTAATTTTCAGTAAATTATTTATACAAATTGTATGTTTAACCTAAATTGCTATAAAATTATATTTTGAGAAGGTTTCAACATTTTTATGTACAACATAAGGCTTAATGTAGATGAAATATAATGAATGGCAAAGACTGATATTTCATGGCTTTCTATGAAGTATGTGAGATTGAAATGATGTTAAAACATGAGACTTTCTTTACTACCCCTTCTCTTAAAGCCTACACCCTATTTAAGAATAAGGAAATTGGGATAAAGCAAATGTAGTCAAGGGTGTTACAGGTCTAAGATATGAAATAAAGTTTGGTTATGGGATTTTAGCTACAGATAGGATGAGGAGTTTAGACTAAAACAATTAGATATAAATGAATAAACTTCAACAAAATCAACCTCAGGAATGGACCAAATCTCAGTCATGTAAATTAAGACTATTACTAGTGTAAAAAGAATGACATAAGTCTCTAACAGAGAGAGAGAAATGTTAAAAGCAAGAAAACCAATATGTTGAGAATTAAATGTAGAAAAAACTCATAAAAGATCCAGACCAAAGGGCGCATATGTCAAACCATCCTTGCATCCCTGAAATAAATCCCATTTGATCATGATCTATGATCCTTTTAGTATATTGTTGGATTTAGATTGCTATGATTTTTTGGAGGATTTTGACATTGATATTCATCAGATATTTTGCTGTAGTTTTTTTGTTTGTTTTAGTGATATACTTCTCTGCTTTTAGTATCAGGGTAATATTGCCTTTGGAAAAATGTGTTTGGAAAATTCTCTCCAACTATTTTTGAAAAAATGAAGAAGGACAGGTATTTATTAGCCCCTTCCATTCCTTTCTGTGCCCTGGACAGTCTATCCTTATTTTTCTTATCCTTTCCCTTCCATTATTTTTATTTATCTTTATTTTAAAGAATTTATTGAGAATACATATTATAAATATTTGTGTTAGAGATTTGCATCATATTTCATTACTAATGTGAGGAAGAGTTGAAAAATACCAAGTGGTAGACTTTGTTAAGGTTCAGTAAGTTTTAATAGTTCTGAACTAGGCATTTATAAATAAAGAAGTAAAATACTTAAGGCTAAGTAAACAATCTATAATATTTTGAACACTGTGATATACAGTGTTTATTTAATACTTTAAAAGTTTTTCAGACTACTAATGTTCCTTGGTTTATACTTTGCCTTATTATTCTGCTAAGTATTGTTCTATAAAAGGAATAAAATGTATATTTTGATGAATAATCATCTTGATACCATTATGTTCTAGCAATTTCCTTATAAGAAAATACATCCTATACAAGCAATTCTGGCTAAGTGATGCTTAAGTAGTTTCTCTCCTTTGCATTACAAGTTTACATTTCCAATTATATTTAAGCTGTTTGAGAAAACAATAATAATTTGCTTAAATTCCAATTTGCAGAAGTCAACTATGTTGTTATGTTCCAAAATAATACTTTCTCTTCAAGGCAACAAACTCAGGTTGCATGAAAATATGATTGAGTTTCTATGAGTATATGTTGTTAAAAGTAGAAATAGGGTTCTCTAACTCTTTAACCGATGGAAATTAAAAAGGGAACTTGGCTCTAAGATTTTATGATTTTTCAAGATTACTTTCCCAATTGGAAAATTATCGAATCAAACCCCCTTCAGGGAATATGATTTTAAATTCATCAAGTGAAGTATTTTCTATAGCAATGATTACTTTCATAAACTAATAAAATCACCTTGTTTTTACCCCAGAGAAGAAAATATCATCCTAATATTCAATATAACTAAAAGAAGGATTTCTCTTGGGAAAAAAATATTTAAGAAAGCAAGAGAATTGGGAAACAAAGTTTCTAAGAAAATAAGGATTCAACTATTATAGATGGATTCTGTTTGCCCTATTGAAAGTTTCTACTTGGTGTTCTCAGTCAGCAAGTGACCCTTGACAGTTTCTACTCTACCTTGTCATGAGCTTTCTAATCAAGAGAGAAGAAAAAGTACAAGAATAACTACAAGTAATAGTCTTCTCTGTCTAGGCTGATACTGGCCTCACCTGGTAATAAAATGGTTTACAGTGAATTTCCTCTAGATTAACAAGACAAAGTAGAGTAATAATGCAATGCATAAAAATACATTTTAAATAATATACATTTGTCATTTCTCCCAAGTACTAACCAGGCTGTACCCTGCTTAGTTTTCAAGATCAGATGAAATCAAGTGGTGTGCTCAAGGTAGTATGGCTATAGACACTTTTTCTTTTCTTTTTCACAGTTTTTCCCTAGTATACTACTCCACTACCTTGATCTACTTTTATAAGTTCCTGTCATCAAAATCAAGGACATAAAGACTAGTTGTTTTGAGGTGAAAGCTGACCCTACCAGGGAAGAGATGCTACTTGTTTGTTTACTCCTTTAGTGTGATGCAGACTTGATTTGATGAGCCCATTTTTGTTGATCTCCTGGAATATGTATCCCCTGGTGTATAACTTGAGACAACACGAGCAAATAGAATAAGAAAGTTTAGGAATAACACAGATATGCTATGTAACAATGTATAAAAACTGTGCCATTGAGTTTAATGGAGGAATAGAATTCACTTTCCCATATAATCATAGAAGAAAGAACAATTCATAATTATTTAAAATGAAAGTTCTTTTCTGTGTATAAATACATACTAAACAAAGGGACAGTACTCCATATCAAATAATAACAACAATAGTAGTAGTAGTAATAGTAGTAGTAGTAGTAGTAGTAGTAGTAGTAGTAGTAGTAGTAGTAGTAGTAGTAGTAGTAGTAGAAGTTTGTCCAGGTTGTAATGAAACATTTTAGTTATTCTACAATTCAGCTACAATTTTACAAATTATATAGTTTATCTGATTCTAAAAAATAAATGGTATCCTTGATTACAGGTAAGAACCATTATCAGTGAAGAGAATTAGAATATTTTTGCTTGGTTGGGTCTTATTCCTGAATTAAAGTAGATTTTTGGCAGAACATTTAGCCAATAATTGACAATCAGATTCCCGATCTCAAAACTTGTCAGCATGTATGATCAAGTACTCAGGGATAAACCAGCTCAGTGGCCAATGAGTTCTGAAAGTTTGTAAACAAGGAAAGGAATAGAGGTTTTCCAGAGATAAAATAAAGGTACACTTATGGGAAACTCTGATAGTAAGTGTGCATTTTAAAAAAAATCTCTATTTCTAATTTCCAATACTAGCAGAATCAATTTGAGAAACACTGCACTCACATGCTTATATTTTTTCAACTAACTTCAAATGAAATGGATATAAAATTAATTTCATCAAATTTGACAATTGGTAAGAAATACAAGTAGACCAGATGAAATCCATGGACTTTTCCAAGTTTATAGAAGATTTTCCTGTGATACAGGGATTTGTTAAGTGTCCTCATTTTCACACAGCAGTGTACTTACCTCAAAAGATTCGCTGACAATCAATATTCTTATCCTTCTTATAAGTTGCTCTGGATTGTATACCATCTACTGTTTGAGATTTCTGAATGCACTTGGACACAAAATGTAGTCTATGATTGTAATCTTGGGCATTTGAAACAATTCTCTATTCTACCACAGATATAAACACCATAAATTGGAAAAGACGTGCTTCAATTGAAAGGTCAAAAGTATTTGTCAGACTTTTCCTGCTAGTGTTTATGAGAAAGACAGCTCTAATTTATTGAAAGAGCTGAATTTCTTTTATAGAGAAGTCAGACAGTGAAAATTCCAACGTAGAAATTGTGGAGACATAGTAAGGCGTTGATGAGCAATTTTACTAGGAAAATCAGCAAGTGTAACTAACCCTTAAAATACCCTAAATATGTAAAATCAGAGATATCAATGAATACATGTCATATGCATCAACCAGCAACAGCATAGCTGTTTATGGAAATCCTTCTCAAAATAATAGCATTATTGTCCTTAGACTATTTCTCTCTTTTATTGTGAAAACAACCTTACATTTCAGTGATTTTTTAAAAGGGGGGTTTTCACAGTACTTATTTTTAGAACAGTTTAGTGCCACAGTAAATTTCAAAGAATTTTCTACTGTGACACTTGTTTCTACTCATTCATAATGTCTTCCATTATCAACATTAGTCCCCGCAGTAGTAAACTGTGCTGTCCCAAAGATGAACACACCAGAAAATCTAATGATCATTCAAAGAACACATTTTATCTTAGAATTAATTCTTTAGGTGTTTGGAGAAATGGATCAATTATTATTTCTTGCAAAGAACTTTCACTTAGAAATAATCTGTGCCTGTCCTATCTATCCCTAACACCTACCAACCATGGCAAACACTGAGATCTTCTTACTTGTCTCCATAGTTTTGGCTCTTTTCAGACTACCATATATTTGGAATCATATAATATGAAGTATTTTCCCATTGCCATTCTTCACTTAGTAATATGCACTTAAGATACCACTATGTCTTTTCTTGACTTGATGGTTCAAGTCTTCTTGGCACTGAATAATAATCTATTATCTGGATATACCACAATCCGTTTACCCACTGAAGAAAATCTTGAAGCCACCAAACTTTGACAATTATGAAAATGAAATTATAATCATCCATGTATATGAGCTTTTATGTGGACATCCCTTGTCAGTTCATTGGGGCAATTTTCAAGGAATGCAATTAATGGATTATATAATAATTTTAGTTTTATAAGAAATACGGTTTTCAAAAGTAACAATACCATTCTACATTCCCCAAAAACAATGGATGCGAGTTCCTATTTTTCCTCATCCTTATCAGTAAATAATTTTGTCAGTTTTCTGGATGAAAACCATTTATTAAGCATTAGTTGTATTTCACTTTTTAAATTTGAATTTCAATCATAACATATGATGTCAAGGATCTTCTCATCAGATGTTTGTATTCCATCTGCATGTATTCTTTGGTGAGGTGTTGCTTCAGATTTTTGTTCTCTCTCAGTCTATTTTTGTTTTTGTTTTGTTTTGTTATTTTAATTCACTTGACATTGATGTTCATGGAGAAAAGATAATTTTAATGATGTCCAATTTATTATTTCTTTCATAGATTATTTTGATATATAAAAAAAATCATGTCCATGCCCATGGTCATCTATATTTTCTTCTCTGTTATCATCTGGGAATTTATAGTTTTGGTATTTGACGGAATTGTGATTCATTTGAATGATATGTCTGGATTAATTTTTTTTTTTTAGTGTAATGATCCAGATATTTCAGGAGTATTTGTTGGAGTCATGCATTTTTCACACATATCATTCATTTCTCAGTGCTAGTAGGATAGCAAGCACTGCTTTCCCCTATGTGTCTTTTCATCCTCAGACTCTTCGTGGTGGAATGGTTCATCTGATGGGAGGAGAGAAAGCATTGCAATATCACTGGTGGTGGTCAGGGATGTATTTTCTTTAAAGTTTGTGATTCAGCCATTGGTAAAAATAATACAATCTGCCTGCAAGATAATTATCAATGTAGAAATGAGCTTGAAGTAGTTTAGTACTATTTTTGTGTCCTCCTGTTTTAGGTCATTGCTTAAGGTGATGTCATAGACAAAGATTTCTAAGAAGTGATTCACTTAAAAGATGAAAACCCAGTGAAATTCAAAGACTGGCAGGATTTTCTGCTTAGTGGTTTCTCATCATTACTTGCAGAAATGTCACCACAGGGAAAAAGGTATAGGAATAACAATTTTCAACTTCCAGATGAACTTCTAGAAATGCCCACATGTCAGTGTCATTCATAAATCTACACCAGTAATCTAGGGCTTTGCACCTGTAAAAAATTAGAAACTATCTCTGTAAAAGATTGAAAATACTACATTTCTAGAAAGAAATAGGCAAAATTTGATTGGTGTTCACCATTTGTAAAGTACATATTGAGCTAATAACTGTTCTTGCTCCTGGCAATTTAGCATCCTGAGATGATGGAAAAGAATGACAAAAAGAGATTGAGAATGGGAGGAAGGAAATATAGAAAACCACACTGTTGTCAGAATTGCCAAAAATATTTAGGATAACACTTGGCTGCAGTTTTGAAGATAATGCATAGAATAGAACAAGTTATGATATATAGAAATATCTAAACATTAGTTTTTTTTTTCCATTTGCGTTTTGAATTGCGATTTGGTCATTGCATTCAATTTTAAGCAATTAGAGCAAAATTCTCAAACTTTGGCTTACTGAGAAACTATGTCAGAGCATGCTTAAGACACTAATTATACAGAATTCCCCAGGCTCTGACTTAGGGATGCTAATGCAAAAAATTGGTTTTCTAGGTTTTTAATGAATACTTGAGTGAATCTGATTCAAGTTGTCTGGGACACCCATCTGCAAGGGCAGGGTCCAATAGAACCAAACATTGTTAATATTTTTTGTTAATATTTTTTAGATAAGCACCAAATAATATCCCAGGAAGTTATCTTTATACGATAATTATAAACATTTTTAAACTGGAGTCTGAATAATGACTCAATTTGCATAAATTCATTTTATTCTGTTGCTTGAAATGTTTTAAACCAGTCTGTAATATGAAAGTGACTAATTAACTCTATGCAAAGTATGTAATGCTCTGAAAAATATTTAAAAAATAGGTTTTGTACATTGTGCTCACAGTCCAATGTCTAAACAGCAATTTCATATGTGGATATTAAATATCACCGATAAAGAAGAGAGGCAGTTTGAAAATAAACAAAAATGACACATGCTATTGAGAAGAAACATGTAAAATGACAAAATTGTGAGCAAAACAAAGTCTCTGCGCATAATGTCACTATTATGTGTACAACATTTTGTTTCATGAGCCCAATTATTAAAAATTTAGGTAAATATGGATATACCAGTCTACAAAGTTTTGAATGAATATGAAAATTTTGTTTTAGTCGAGTTTTTCTTCAGTGAGGGCTCTATTATGACTGAATGATAAAATAAAGCACAGATTGCATTTAAAAATATAAAAAAATAATTATAAAATATTCTCCCATGCCACAATTTTATTTTCATTTTCTTTCAATCTTCAATAAACAAATCTACAATCATAACTACAGGGACCCCTGTCTCAACAATCAATAAAAACTAAATAGATTAGCATAGAGAAAACCTATAGATCATCTACAGATCAAGAATATAAAAAATACAACCATCAACTAGTAGACTTTGACCAACATTTATTTATTTATAGACTACTCCACTCCCATATAGCAGGATATATACATTACACACACACACACACACACACACACACATGTAAATACCCACTAATATGCAAAGATAAACTATTGCCTGGACAAATAATTGAAACATATAAAGTAATACTAGGAAAAATTCCAACAAGGAAACACAGTCAAGAGGGAGTGCAAGAGAAGTTTTATAAAAATACACTGAACTGAAAATACACTTTAATCTACTTCTCCTGCCACAGAAAAAAAGAAGCAAGTGAAGCCTGGCAGAATTAAGACTATCATGCCATTGCCTTGGGATTATTGGGTATTATTATTAAATTTGTATATCATCCTAGCTTATTTTAAAATTTATGTAGAAAGGTAAAATAATTTCAAAAACAAGTCAGGGAATGGAAGACATATATTTAATTTCAAAACTTACTTAGCTATAGTGATTGAGATTTGTCATATTCAATTAATGATAAACATACAGTTTATATGAAAATAAAAGGAACCCAAATATAGATCCACATAAACATAGTCAACTGCTTTATTTACAATGCTACAAAAATAATACATGGGGGGACAGTAGTATTTCCAAAACATAATTCTAGAAAAATTGAATGGCTGGAGGTAGAACGAAAGACACATCCTTCACCTAAACTACACAGCCCATATGAAATTAGCTCACATAGAAATAAACTAAATAAATGTAAATGACAAAATCATAATATGGCAATGAAAAAGAGAGACAATGAAATCTTTGGAATATAAACAGTTGATAAATTAGACTTCACCAAAACTTAAAATATTTACTCTTTAAAAGAGTAATAGGATGGAAAGGAAAGCTTGTTAATAGGATGGAAAGGAAAGCTTCAGACTGAAAGAAAATGCTTCCAATCTACATGTTATGGACTGAATGTATCCCCCACTCAAATACATATATTAAAGTCCTTAACTCGAATACATATATTAAAGTCCTTAACTATATTTGAAATAGTGTTTTCGGAGAGGTGATTGTATTTAAACGGAGTTGTTAGGATGTCCTTTTAGTGCTGATTAGGAGTCATGTACACATGGCAGTCTGTATGCAGCAATAGATGTTTGCCATCTGTAAGTCAAGGAGACACAGTGTCTCACAAGAAGCTAAGGCTGCCAATGAACTTAGTCACACATTTTTATCCTTTAGAGCAGTGAAAAGAGTATTGTTTATAAATTAACAGACTAAGACACATTTTCATGGTAGCCCTAGCAAATAAATATGCCCTCTCAGTGATTGTTATCAGGAATTTAAGGAACTCCCCAAACTCAAAAAAAAAAAAAACACAATTAGTTCCTGTGCAAAAGACTGAAGATACATTTTAGTGCACAGGCTATATAGATGGTAAATAAGCACATGAAGACATGTAGAAAAAAGTATTAACTATTTGAAAAATGCATGATTTTTGGAATATGAAAATGAGATTATTTTACATTCTTATAAGAATGCTAGAAATAAGAAAAGTTGATGCCACTCGATATCAGTGAAGATGCCAAAAATAATGGATCACTCAGCCATTGCTGTTGGAACTAGAAAATATGATACTAACTCCAGTAAGCAATAGTTATAACCTGTAGAACAAGATATAGCTCCTCTTGCCCCTGTAGTTCACTAAGGAATTATGTTTAATGCTTGTTCCTTCAAAATAGCTGACCCCATTAAAGAGACAGGTTCTATCTCTCCAGTTTTATTTCTATAGTATTACATCTCATCTGTGAGCTGTATTTCTTACTGTCACTTGCTGTGCAGTACTTAGGAAACAGAGTTAAACACCATTCTGCCTCTAGATGGGAAGAAAATAACTTCTCAGTTACATCTAATGTAATTTCAAAGAAATCACTGATTGCAGGAACTTCCTGGATCATTGTGTTAAATGGTTTACTTTCCACTCATCTTCTACTCAAAAATTTGCTATTCCACCATGAAATTCCCTTCCTGTATTGACTAACTTCTAATTTTTTTGAAACATTAGTGCTTAAAAAGCAGAGCAGTAGAAACCATTGGTAGATAATCAGAAACTGTTGATGATGTGAATTTAAGAAAAATAACATTTTGTCAAATAATCATAAAACCTTAGGCTGAGAAATTCACTTACATTTGGATTTTCTTAATTTTCCTTTGCCTGTTGCTTTGGTAAAATAATTAAAGAATATTGCCTCCAAAAATTACAAGATAGTAACAGCTTATTCCTAGAATGTTTATGTAGATTTAACATCAGCATTGTAGCTATTGCTCCCATTTCATAGATGAACAAAGTGGGACTCAGAAGATGAAGTGACATATGTAATGTTACTTCTATTATAACTGGTGGGGGCAGCTTCGAAGTGTATTTTCAATAGCCCACATAACAGCACTTCTCTAAAAAGAAATTCATCAGGTAACATAAGAGCTCAATTTCTTCTGTGACTGAAATGCATGGACATTATAGCTGCCCATGCTATAATAAAAAGTAAACCCCAAGGATTATTCTCAAAAGAATTGAGTAGAATTATCAGGGTAAATTTTCAAAAAATTAAGTATCTGTCTTTTTCATAAGAGAGTGTACATGCTTTTTTGTTCAGCTGTGACCCTAAAGGATTTATTTTGATGGTAAGATCGGAAAACTTACATTTTGAATATTTTTTTAATAAATACTTCCTCTGGGCTATTTATTTATGAATCAGTTTGCTACTATTCTCTTCCCCTTCTTGAGCTCTAAATTTAAATTTAAGAAATAAAGAGCTTACAGGAGGCTTAGGAAGGGAAAAGTAATTCCAAGTGATTAACTAAACAACATAATTTGATCAGTATGTCTCTGGTCTCCTGACAGCAAATAATACAGAGAATTAGTAATTAACAAAAAAATATGGTGACCTCATACATGACCAGCAATAATGCTATCTAGAAGGTCTGACTGAGGTCCTTGACTTGGCTGTTTACAGTTGCTTTGGAATTTTATCTCTCATAACTATACGAAACTCTGGAGAATTTCATCAGGCTCGTTATACTACACCGAACAGCACCGGAATCATCAGACATCCTAAGCTGTCATTGACCCTAGAGTATACCTGGAAAAGGAAAAGCAGGGAAATGAAAAACAATTACAGAATGCTTATGCCATATGGAAGAACAGTAATTCATACTGCATATCCATGTTCTAATCACATCAATTCCTGATCTAAAATGTTATATTCTCTGTGTGCGTGAGATCCATGTCTGTTCACACAAATTGTTATTCTAGTTAGTGAAGATGTCAATCTAATAACTAATGTACATTTTAAATGGATAGTTTGCTGATTAAACTCTTAAATGCACTATATAATTCTGCTAGTAGTTTTCCTTCGTGTACTCATTGTAAAGGATGAAGTGTTGGAGCTGGTTTAAGATACACAGACTGAAGATTTTCTCACCATGAAGTCAGTGAATGTGACAAGATGCCTCCACAACTATCGTCTGAGGCTTTTATCTTCATATTATGCACCACAGCTACTAAGACATGAGGATATTTTCAAATGGAGGCAGCTCTGATCCTCCTCTGCTATTCTTACCTCTTGATCTGCCAACATCAAGTTTTTTACGTTTCTCTATATACCTTTCCTTCGGGGTTGCTTTCTTAGATTTGTTCTCTTGACTTCCCTTTCTCTCTTTTTGCTTGGACACCTTCATCTTATCTTTTAGTTCAAGCTTTGGGTTCATCATATCTGCTAAGTCTTCCCTCAGGAACTTCTAGGGTCCTAGGGTTATGCCTGTCCAACTCTTTTTTGTCCAGATTGCAATGCCCATAATCCTTTGAGTGAATTCTTCACTGGTACCTAACACAGTGTCTAACATAATGTGTGCTCGTTTAACATAATGTGTGAGGTTAGGCATAAACATGTATACAATACACAGGTGTAAAAATACCGTTTGACTAGTACCTACTATTACAATACATAAACTTCCAGTATGTAATTATGGACATACTTGGTATTAAAATCTAGATTTGAAACCAAGCATCATTTATACTAAAACTAACAATAGACAAAAACAATAAAACCAAGAATTTTTCTTTAGTACCATATACTACACAGGGCTTTGGGTAATATTTGAATACTTTTTTTCTGCCCTATTACAGATCTTCAGAGGAAGGCACCAACAACATTGGAAGATTGCCTAACAAGGTGTTATTAAATTTACACCTCATAATAGTATGTAGCAGCAACCCTAACCCTATATCTTTACTATTTATTTGCCTACCAACGTATGACCCATGATTATATTCTGATATTTAAAAGGATGATTTTATTCTAATTTGTCAAATAAGTACTCTCACATCCAAAATATATCTGGGAATTAGCAGTTCTAGAGAGGTTGATGTTAGCATTTCAATCCTCTACACTTTATTTTAGCCTACCACACCAAATGTTACCTTTTTCAGCAATCATGAGTTTCACTAAATACAAACCAACTTAATTGTTAGAGAAAATAATAATTTTGTTTCAGAAATTCAAGTTTTATTGAAAAATCAAAAGTAAAACCTTTGGGAAGTAATTTGGGTTGGTTACAGGTAACTACAAACATGATCCATTAGTATTTGATAGAAAAATATGAGTGCCTGTTCAAGTGCAAGGAGGCAAGAGGCTTAGGATTACTTGAGTTCGAGAGTTCGAGACTAGCCCTGACAAAATAGCGAGACCTGGTCTCAAAAATCAGTTGGGCGGGTGCCTGTAATTCCAGATACCTGAGAAGCTGAGACTGGGGATCGCTTGAGTCCGCGGTGCCCCAGGCAACATAGTGAGACTAGTCTCCAAAAAGAAAAAAAAAAGAAAATATGATTTTAAATGTGAAATAATGTTATAATGACCACAAAATTAATTTAAAATGCACAGGTGATGCATATGATGATTTCTTATCATGAAGGCTAAATATGATCTCAAATGATTTGATTTTCACTTGACTTCTTAGTATTTAGCTTTCAGAAATGTCACATAAGATAAAATGATGGAATTTTTTTTGTTCTATAAGGAAAAAAGAGTATGTTATTTAGAAGTAATAGAGCCACTTTTAAGTTAAAAATCCAATTTTCACCAAAAAAAGTATTGTCAATAATGCATTTTATATTATTCTGGTTGTAATGTTATATTACTTTAGAATTTATCTCACCCTTCTGCCTACAGACACAAAATTGTTCTATTTATATACATACAAAGTTTCACTTTGTAACTTTCTGAAAGTATTTCTGAAAGAAACTTTGGTGTTTTGCTGAGCTATAAAGACTTCTTTTTCCAATGATTCTAACCTACTTGTAACAGTTCAAAATAGTAAGAAGTTATAGCCCCCGTTTTGTATAGGTCACTTATATTATCACGGCTAAGAGTTGGAGCCTTAAGGAAAACACTGTTGACTGTGACTGAGATCCCATATTGTCTTCAAGCTTCAGAAAAGTAAGCCCCTTAGAAGCAGTTCAGTTCTCTTCAAATATTTATAAGTTTGCTTTAGCTATTAGACAGATTTTTAACAGTAAAATTATGAATGAATCAATACTGCGAATGGAGATCTTTCCTTGTCCCTGTCCTTGTTGGTAAGTTTCTCTTCTACACAAGCCATCAGAAGGCGCTGAGAACCCTGCTTCCCTTAGGAAAATGTGTCTGTCATTCTGTTCTCCAGGTTGCCCAAGCAGCTAGATACCTGTTTGAGAAGTTGCTTTGATAAGCTCCACAGGTGTCCTGGCTTAATGTGACTCTCGAGTGCTTTTAATAGATAAGTGTGCTCTATCTGCTCTGGCAAAGAAAAATAGGGCAGACAATCAAACAACCATCTTCTCCAACCTGAGCTGAATACTTAACAGAAGTCAAGGGTAAAGGAAAAACACTTCTTTTGCAGTGTCCTGAGATGCTGTTGGAGGGTTGCCCTTGCCTTTGTAATTATTTATCATACCTATAGGCAGCAACCAGTGCATTAAAGAAACTAGAGCTAGAAAGTGATGTAAAGAGGCTTTTGCAAGTGCCTGAACCAGAGACATTTGGAAATGTTAAGAGGTCAATAATGCATCTTACACTGTTTAAACCTTTAAAATATTCGATATTATTATGCAATATTAGATTTTTTTTAGCGACTCATACATGATTTGGTGGACCACAATTTTTGGGTAAGCTATTGTAAAATAATAAACAGAACTATTATTTTATATTAACCTCAGAAGTTTTTTCTTTACATGTCAAAAATAAAAGTTAATGAGCATCAGAAAGAAGTGTTACTGGTTATACATTGTCCATGAATTCAAATGTCTCTTGATATAAATTCATTGTATTTTTAATAAGAAGACTCTATTAGTTCTTAACTATTTGCTGACAAATGTAGCCAGGGGCATAACAGGGATACATAGGGAGAATATCTGAAGTGTGAAAGGTCTGACATACTTAGCTACACTTCTCTTTGCAGGAGACCACAAGGTTTTGCAAAGCATTTAAGTAAAATTTATCTTACAGTAAAAACCCTAGGGGAGACACTCAAATTTTGTTCTTCCAAATTTTATGAAATTATAACAGAATCGTGGACCCACATTTGCATTTCTATCCATGGTTATTTGTACTTGGTGCATTTCTTACTTTCTGGATATTTGAAGCACTACATAATCTTCCAACCTATTGTTGTGATGAGCTTTGATGAACACCTAAACAGAATCCAACAAGGGTTAATAGATGTGTATGTTTCAAAAGTGTCCCCCTTATCCATGGAAACAGAACAATTTATCTATTACAGAGAGAACAGGGTGCATAGGGAACTGAGTGTAATGCCAAAAAATTCTTCCTGGTGCGCAGAGAAGACAACCATAACCAAACTTGTCATCACATTTGGATGGTCAGCTAAACAATACAGCTGAAAGTCACTAAATTGCAACTTACTTCTTCCAAATGCCACACCAGAATTAAGTAGAACTTAGACTTGGGAGACAGTGTACAACAATGACAATAGATGATAACTTCTTCATTTTTAGGTTTAAGGAATGAGCATTTTCAATGAGTCTTTTAAAAAGCACAATTTAAAATATTTTGTATCCAGAATCCAATTCTAGTCTGGATAAAACATGACCATAACCATCAATTTAGATGAAATGAAACAATAAATGATGACTGGCATCAAAACTTAACTTGTCTTGACCTGCAAATTCATCAGGATCCCCCATCGTTGCACAAGCTCAGTGCTATTCTTTTTAGGTCAAAGACTAATGTGTTCAGAGCCAGGCACAGTGGCTCATGCCTTTAAGTGTCAGCCTAGGAAGCCATGGCCGGGGCCAGGGATCGCAGTTCAAATCTCACCAGAGGCATGTAGCGAGACCTAGTCTCCAAAAGATAACTGGGCATGGTGGTATTTGCCTATAATCCCAGCTACCTGGGAAGCTGAGTGAGGCTGGGGATTGCTTGAGTCTGTGGTACCCCAGGCAAAGTGAGCCTGCGGTTCCACAAGGAAAAATATTGAGGCCTAGTCTCAAAAAAATAAAAATAAAGAATAGACTAATCTGTTCAGAAAAGGAGCATTCTTCTTGCCAATTTAAGCTTAGAAAGAAACTAACTTGCAGAAGTGATAGAGTCTTTTATAATAAAAGAGAGATATAAAATTTGGGATTAGTATTATCCAGGGAAAAAACATTCCAGTATGATGGATTAAGTAACTGCATGATTCACACATGCCATTAAGTCATCCCCCTTATGGAAGCAAATCCAGGAGGCTCATAACATTCACCTCTTCCAGGTTTAATGAGGCAAGGAAAAAACTCCTTATGTCCCATTTAGGGGTCATTGTCATTATAAAACTATCATTAAATATCCAATTCAAGGTCAAATTTGAGAAGTGACTATTTAGATCACACAGATGGATGCCTTAGGGGAGGTTTTTATTAGAAACCTTAAACATGATTATCTTTCTTCTGACTTTTAAATCATATTTATTTATCTTGTTTCTTTTTTTTACCCCTTTATTCAAAATAAGTTCTGGCTTTTTACTTCATTATAAAATAGACTTGACAACTTTAATTCAAAACCCGGTACTGGGCTGAGCATATTTAAATGTCTTGACTTCAAAGTTGTTTTTGTTTCACTTGGGCAGTAGGGGAAAAAAATAGACTTTATAAAATATATGCAATTCATATTGGTTTAAAGGAAAAGAATTAAATACTTTGTCTCCTTTTGATAGGGTAAATCTAAATGGCACTGTATCTCCCATCTCATTTATCTAAGACACTTTCATGAGAAAAATAACGTCTGCTAGGCTAGTAAATGGGTATTATCTTTAATATTTTTCAGGTTTTCTGTCACGGACCTTTCAGTAACCTAATGAAACCTAGAGAATAGAGAAATATACTTACTACAAAATGCTGCATATTACTCCAGAGATCTTAAAAAATTTAACAGTTCCCAAATATGAAAAAGAAATAATTCCATTCCCTTTTAGATGACAAAAAGAGAGAGAGAGATTAATGAGATACAAGCAGGTTAATTACTGTAACAACAAATAAATGTGGATTTTTGCTTTTGTTAGAAATAAGTAGTAAAATTCAAGAGCATGATTTAATTGCACAAGGAAAAACTGGTTTGGTTACGAATGCTTGAACTAAAAAAATGCCTTTTGTATTTAAAATACAAGGTTGAGATAACTTGCCAATTTTAAAGTCATTCTTCAGCAGAAATTATACAAATTGCTCCTCAGTAAATTACTTATATTTCCTTTTTTACTTTGAATTCATATAAATGGACTGAACCAAAATTTTTGTACTTACTTGACATGTGACATAATAGAAATAATCTAGGTTTTGAAATGGGTTCAAATCCTAGCTCTGCTACTTATTAAAAAAGTAACTTTGGGTATATCTAAAATGTAATTTCCTCCTCTGTAAACTAGGAATCTTATCTACCTTGGTTGGGAGGATTAGAGATAACCATAGGAAACCTGAAATCCGGATGACTGTAATTAACGTACATGATTATTCATTTTTCATAATTCAGTTATAGTCAAAACAAAAGTCATTTAGCATATTATTCATGAGAAAAAAAAGTATACCTTTACCCTGATTCACTCTATCACTTAACCCTCCCTCCCATAATGTTTTTGTTAGTAGAATTCATTCACTAAAATGTAGTTCCCAGTTGTGTTGCTTTTATAGAAAGTTTTTAAGTTCTTCATGGTGTCTAGTCATCTCTGATCAGGAGTCAAATGTACCGTATTGTTTTGGGGGACAGCAAATCACAGTTTGTACTTGAGCTCTCTCAGCAGCGTGGCTTATGACCATGAATTGCAGGAGCCGCAAAGCTTTTTCAATTTCCTAATTTCACTAAAGCCACCAGCTGCCTCACCCACCACATCCCTCTTAGTAAATGGTCAAATTTCTAGTGTTTACAGGAAATGGCGCTTGAGAGAAAACTTGTACTTATTTCACAATAAGTATTATGGAAAAAGAAAAAAAAAAAAACCTTTGGAGTGTTATTCTCCCCCTTTCATCTCAGAGAGGATGTCGCTAATGTAGAAGGTAATAGGCAATGTGTCTTTGCATGCCTTGCGAGATTTCTTTTTAGTTTAGTTTCTTTAGGCTCTTACTACATGTTTGTTTCCAGGACTAAAAAAGTTTAGGTCAGTTTGAGGTCAGGATAGTGTATATCTTGTCTGAAATCAAATTCTACCATATGGTGAGAATTTTTTATAGGAGGATAATTTAAAAATAACAGACTGCATTGGAAAAATCTATTTCCCCCCTTCCTGTTTTCTCATTTTAAGTAATAAGACAGACAATTAAGTAACAGTTTCCTTGTGTGTCATAAATGGAGTTGGAGGCTAAGGAGGAATAAGCTAAAATATGAAGAAAAAAATAAGTATAATTTATTATGTCTTACTGATTCTATTATGTACATTTAAATTTCAGTATGGACCAAAAAATGAGGTATCATTGTTTTCATAGAAGTTTATTTCGTTTCTAAAATTATGCTGTCAGAAAGAAATGAATGGAATCAGTTCTTTGTTCAGGTTATACTAGGTATTTATATTTGACTCAAACTATGTAAGTTGTATTTCTGAAATTTTGAGCAGAAGCCTCTTAGGAATGAATTCTAACCCATCTGCTTCTAAGTAAAATGAAGCCAAGCATTGGTGTTTATCATGGGAGTGCAATGCATGTTCACATCGTTTTAGATGCAGTCAGTGATCTCTGGTCATCATGCTCTGTCACCTGCCAGATTATATCTTCATAAAGAACTGCACATGTAAGACCACAGAATGGATGTTAACTCAAAGCATGGATTTCTAAGTGGACCTTCTGAAAAGTCTGCTTAATAAATGTAACCATAGTATCTACTGTTATATAATTTTGTCATTTTTCTAAAGTTGGTATCTGAATACTGCATTTTTGAAACATTTGCTCTCTTCTACTTCCTGCTCTTTTTAGGTAAATATTTATTTACCTAAATTTATTCAGTATATATGTTTATATGGATAGAGAGAGAGAAAGAGAGAGAAAGAGAGAGATCGATTCTCTGCCAAGTCCAATTTTCATTCCCTGCTATATTAGTGACTGTGTATGTCCTAGGTTTAGCCCGCCCACATCTACTCCTATGATGTGGGCTAAGACACAAACTGTACAAGATGATTTTTTTGAACACATCAGCTATGTACCCATTTTTTTCTAGCCTACTTCAACAGCAAATGCTGAGAGATGCACAATGAACTTGGGCTTGAACAGGTTTTAGCAAAGTTTATATCTGAAAAAAAAATAACTTCTATAAGTGAAATGACTCCATTTTGGCAAATTCAAATCTAGGTTCAATTTATGAGTGCATTAGAAATTTGAAGAGTGATCTAGAATTTTTATTATTTGATGAATATCAGTGAAAGTATATCTGTTTTAAAAATTATACTCTTAGTAATCAAATGTGTTTTGTGAATGTATAAAAACTAAAAATAAAATGTCCCCATTATTAAAAATCTCATGTTAAATGTTAACAGTAATTAATTAGCATTGCTGCAAACTATACAGATTTGAAATGATCTAAATAGAATTCTTCTCAGGGACGGAGGTAAAAGAAATTGAGAGAAATTTATATTTCAAATACGATTAGATTGTTACTATTTCTTGTGTGTTTTGTTAATCTTAGTATGATCTGAAAGTATAACTTAAAAACATGAAACTTCTTTTTCAAATACTACATCTAAGTAAGGACTCCCAATGATGTTTAAGTGGTAGTGCGTTTGCTCAGTACCAAATATTTACTGGAAAAACTAGAGAGTGTCAAGTTCACCTGATAGTGCCAATGGTGCATCCTGAATGTTATTCAGTCAGGTCTTCTAGTCTCTGTCAAAAATCACATTATTTTGTGACATGAACTTAAGTAATTTCACAGAACAGTGAATTGTTGCATGCAGAAATTCACAGCAGGGGTGATCTGTGAAGTACCAGAAAAGGAAATTCCTCTACATGAATTCTATCTCTCCATTCAGATTTGATATTAAGTGCAATGAGTCCAGTTACTCTTCCCATCAAGAGGTTCTGAAACCATGACATATGATCTAAATTTGACTGAAAACTTTGTTCTTCTCCATGACAAATTCCTGTTCAACACACTGGAAATCAATACATTTGTGTTTCTCCTATTAATAGATGATCCATTTAAGTAATTGAAAGAGAAAGTTTATGTCTGTACATGTCACTCTTTAAACCTAGTTGTTT
>PVHY01003013.1:50101-115366 GCA_004024945.1 Uropsilus gracilis
GCCCCCCCCCCCAAAAAAAAAAAGACAGAAAAAAAAAAAAAAGATCAGATTCCAAAATCTGGTCAAACACTAAACAACTTGTTTCATTAGTGATCTGGGAGACTTCAGAAACCTAATCAATTTGGCCAGGGAATAGGAGGCTGCTTGAGCCGGAAGTGGTGGTACACGCCTATAATCCCCACTACCTGGGAGGCTGAGGCTAGGGATCACTTGAGTCCATAGGTTCTAGAGTACTCCAGGCAACATAGTGAGACCTAGTCTCTAAAAAAAATAATAAATACAGATTTTTTTTAAAGAGGCTGCTTCTGTAACGATAAACACTCTATTCTGCATTTGCTAACAAATCAAAGTTTCAAATACATTGTTTACAGAGAAAACGTGTGGGAAATTTACTGTGAGAACTTTAATTCTCAGGAATAAAGATGTCACTTGAAATGCTATTGATAGTAGGAAAAGAAAATGTGAATACACTTACTAAGCATGTTTTCTCTTAATTGTGGTGGAAATGCATTCAAAGTCTTTTTATCATAGTAGTAAACAAAAGACATGGGATATCTGTGTTGAAACCACCCTGGCTTAGCACAATTTGTAATGGCCATCATTAGGAGTTTATGTGAACCCTGTTTTATGTCAACCACACTAAGATAATGTAGCTTGGGTTGCTATATCCATGCTCTTTGAAATGTGTCCGTAAACAGACACTTTTTCCATGTATCTGTTTTGTCATTTATTCGGCTGTGTAAACACTGTTATGAAATTTAGTCTAATCTTTTTTTGGTTAATTCAAACATTTTCACTATGTCCAGATAAATGTAACTAAAGCCAGATGTTCGCCTCTGTACTAAGAGAGCACACTTAGTGTAAACACAACTCCACTTCCTCCATTTCTCTTTTCAGCCCAGATGTTACAGTTGTTCCCAATGCTTTCCCCTTTACCCATCACAGACCTCCCAGAATTTGAGAGCCTCTTTCGAACCAGTTTGCATGTGGGTGTCTACCTTTGAATTCTTCTTACAACTCCCATCCTCCATCATAATGTTACAAGAGGCCCCACTCAGTCTTGGCAGAAATCCATCTCTTTATTATCAGTTGTCTTATTTATGGATTCTACATTCAGTAGACACTTCTTTAGGCTTCATTTGCTGTACAGAATTCTGCTACCCACCTTCTCACATTCGTGAAAAGAAACATGTCCTTAATGGATTTTGCTGACTCTCCATTCATTTTTAAGACCTCATTAGAGAAGGCCGCCTTGATAAATCAGCACCCAAGAACACTACCTCCCCCATTTCCCTCTGCCGTTATCCTATCATGTGGGACTTTCAATCACCACAACTCTCTTCATCTCCGTCTTCTCTGGCAGACATATGCTTATCTCTAACATGTCAACTAGGTCTATTTTCATACTTCAAATGTGTCTATAAACAGACACATTGCCAATATAAATGTGCTTGTTCATGCCTTTTATTTTCAACTTCTGTTGTTTTTTTTTTGGTTTTTTTTTTTTGTTTGTTTTATATTTGATGAGCCTTCATTGTTTTTGATCAGTTGGTTGGTCTAATTTAACTAATTAAACTTCTATAATTTAACTTATAATCTTCTAAGAACGTAGCATAAATGACAAGATACTTTTCAGTATGAAAACCTTGTGCGACTGCTTCCTTCATATGGAGCTTGTCTTCACTACCCTTTTGACTACAGGTATTTATTTGTCTAAGTCAAGAGATTTCTTTATCATCGTAAAACCAACGACAGTGTCTTCTCTCCAAATAGCTCCAGAAAGATTGATGGGCATGTCTTTCTTGAAATGTTACAGTCAACAGAGGCTTTTAACTTGATTAGTTCCTACTTGTTGCTGTTCATTTCTTTTGCATCTCTATTCTATTTTCTTGATATTGAGCTGATATTGAGTGTAATTAAATATGAAAGTTGAATATGATTTTTTGTTGATTCCCAAGGAGTCAGTCAGCACATTATTTCCTAGTTTACTTCTGAAGAGTGTGTTTAAACAAATCCACAGAGATACAGTGAGCTTAAAATTTTAAAATAAGAGAAAAATTCATGATCATATTGAAATAACTTCCCTTTCCAAGAATAGGAGAGGTAGAAAATACCATACTTATAAATAAAACATATTAGGGACTGTTATTTTAAAATTCGATATATATCTTAACATTTTCCCCAAAATGGGCTTAATTAGCTATGCTACATAATTACAATGTTCTGACTTCTAAATACCAACTTTGACATTGGTTCATATATTTAATTTGTGAAACTAATTTTAATTAGTACTTTGAATTATTTGTATGTTGCCTTTTAGTTAAAAAGTTAGAGATTATTTAGTAAAAGTTCTTGATTTTAGAGTAATAGAAATTAGGAACCAGGATAATAAGTTTATGTGACTTAAATCGTTCACATATTTAGCTATAAAGCAGTCTTAGGGCAGAGTTATTTATTAAACCCCTCCAAAAAGTCATTCCTATAACAGTAAAATCAGAATTCAGTATCCATCCCATTTTAGTGTGTTGTTTGCTTCAACTTTTTCTGACCATCTCTCATAAAATTCATCTTCACATTTCCTGTTTTCTTTTTTGGGGGAAAATTATTTTGCCTTTTTTCATTTTTTTAAAAATTTGTTTTATTTTATATCTTTATCTATCCCATCCTGGGGTTCTCCCACCTTCTCACCTGTGAGTCATCCTCTTAGTCTTTTTTGTTCCTCCCACTCCCCTTCTCCCCCTCCACCAATCATGCTCCATGCTTCAATTTTGCTGAGAGTTAGTTTTAATTTTTTCTTGTCCGTTCACTTGTTTGTTTTCCCTTTATGGGAGAAGTTATAAAAAGACACTTCTCCTAAGAGGAAATACAAATTGCCAACAGACATGAAAAAATGCTCAGCTTCACTAACAATCAGAGAAATGCAATTCAGAACCACAATAAGATACAATCTTACATCAGTAAGAATGGCCATATCAAAAAAAAAAAAAAAAAAAAAAGGAGGGGGCACTTGTTGTTGTTTTTGTTGTTGTTGTTGTTGTTGTTCCTTTCATTTGGAATTGCCCTCTTCCCTCCAGTGCAATGCTCCCCCCTTCTCTTACCTTTTCCTCCTTCAAACACCACATTTAAAATTAGAGTATTTGGATATGTATATTATTTGGTACTTTTTATTGTAGAGGTAGCCATTAAATTTCAGTGAACATGATTATATGTATTAATCATTTTGTTACTTTGATTTATTGTCTAGTTTTCTTATTTCCTTTAATTCTCCTGTATAGTTGAAAATTCTATCTTATATAGTTAGGGTAACTCAAAATGACCAAAGAAAAGAAAGCATATAAAATCTAAAATTCATGAGGTTCAAAGTAGTGTCAGAGCTAGTCAATACCTGGACAGTGATTTGTATATTAAGGAATACATGGAACTAACCATTAGCCCAGTCCATAGAATTTATTACAAAATCTACTGCATATTTTACTAAGAAATGAGTTGATTCCCCACCTAAACTTCCCCAGATGTCTTGTTTCCAGTTTTCAGTGTTCTGATAACCCCCTTTGTTTGTTTCCCAGATGCCATCGGTTACACTTCTTAACAATCTAATCCTGGTTCTTTCTCATTCTGAGAGTTTGTTCTTCCCAATCCAGTTGTATTCCCAGATTTTTATTCCTTGTCCTAATATCCTCCCTGCAAGTTAACTTTACTCACTTTCCTGAAGTTTTCTGGCACCCAGTTTCTTTTTTTCCCATACTGTACCACACTAAAAGATGCTCCATCTAATAATTGTGCTCTCAGTAATTGGCGAGGACAAGTTTCTAGTTTGGAGAATGGAGAAAGACTTGAAAGTACATGGGAAAAGCTATTCATAGCACAAAGAATAGATATGTCAAATTATCACTGATCCATTGACATCACAGTAAAGAATCAGAAGATCAACGGAAACCCAATATTATCTTGAAAACATGATACCAAATCATTTACTTTATTAAATGTTTTCCCTATTCTACACAAGGCAATTGGATTTTTCTATGGTGACTACATCATCTTTGTGTTCAAATATGTTATCTTTTATTGAGGGGTACCAATAGACGGAAGTTGAAACCACTATCCTTACTCAAAATCAGCCATCTGTGTCATGGTGAACACTGCCCTTTAAAATTGCTTAGATAAGATACTCTCTGAGCTGTAACCTTCAACTTGCTCAGTTGACTTGATTGAAAGACATTATATTAAAATCAAGTGTGAGCAATATTTACCTAATAAAAAGAGACTCTGACCAGCATCAACAAATGTAAGATAACTTTGTTGTTATCATCAAAGTTCATGTTTCTCTGAGGGTGAATTCTTCCAGCACAAGTACTATCTGTGTGGTTCCAAAATTCGAAGTGCTTGGTTTGTGTTGTTTTCAAAATCCAAATATCTCTTTTCCTTGTCTCTTTTGATATCATTATGTACAAATTTTTTTAATTCACAGTAACGTTACTACATAAGTATGACTTTTAGTTAAGCTTCGGCTGGTTATAAATTCTAGTTAAAATCTATCTTTCTTTATTAATCTTTTAATACTGTTGTGATAATTTGGGAAGTAATTAAATACACTGAATATCTGCTTCCTTAAATATTAGTTACTCAAATCTGTAGGTGTGATATGTCCATGTTGATCTTGAACTGTTAGAAAGTGAACAGGTCACAGGGAAATGTGTACTAATTGAGTTTTCTCCTTTATCTCTCATTTTCTACTCAGATTTTCCTAATACCTTGCTGCTTTTTTGTCTTGTTTTGTTTTGTTTTGTTTTGTTTTGTGAGACTAGATCTTGCTATTTTTGCCATGGAACCACAGGTTCACTTTCCCCAGGGTACCATAGACTCAAACCCTAGTCTCAGCTTCCCAGGTAGCTGGGATTACAGGCATGCACCACCACACCCAGCTAATTTTTTTGGGACTAGGTCTTGCTACGTGCCCCAGGTGGGACTCAAACCGCAATCCCTGGCCCTGGATGTGGTTTCCTAGGCTGCTGCTCAGGCATGCGCCACCATGGCTGGCTTAATACTATGCTGTTTTAACTACTACAACTTTGGAAATAAGAAGTGTGATACTTCCAGTTTTGTTCTTCTTTTTCAATATTTCATTGGATATTTGGTCTTTTGTGGTTTCATGCACATTTTAGAATTGCTCTATTATGAAAATTACTGTTGGAATTTCAGTATAGTTTTCATCAAATCAGTTCAAATTTGATTTCATCAAATCAGATATTTTTTGATAATGCTGATATTTTAAGAATATTAATTCTTCTATTTCATGAGCATGGAATACCTTTCCATTTCATTTTTTTTTTCTTTTTCAATTTCTTTCAACAATGTCTTTTAGTTTTCACCTATTTAGTTAACTTTATTCACAAACATTTCAGTCTTTTTGATGTGTATGTAAAAGGGATTGTTTCTATTATTTTTCTTATACATTCTTAATAGTATTTACAAATACAACACTTTATTATCTTTGCCACAGCTTTGCTGAATTCATTTATCTGTTCTAAAAATTTATTGATGGAGTACTTATATAGTTTCCTATATTTATATATCTTAAGATATATAGATAGCTGCAGTTTTGCTTCTTCCTTTACAGTTCTGATGCCTCTTAAGTTTTATTTTTCTACCCTTATACTCTGACAAGGACTCCCAATACTATGTTGAATAAAAGTGATGGGAAAGAACATCTGTGTCCTGTTTCTGATCACAGAGAAAAATCTTTCTACTTTTCACCACTGAGTACATGGTTGCTATGGAGTTGTCATATATGACCTTTATTATATTGAGGAGTGTTCCTTCTATACCTACTTTGCATAGCAGTGTTATTTTTTTAATCATAAGTGGATAGTGAATTTATAAAATACTTTTTTACCTACTGAGATGATCATATGATTTTTCTTTCATTTCTTTATTACATTATATGCCATTAATTTATAAATTATCCGTCCTGCCATCCCTAGAATAACTAATGCAACTTGATCATAATGTATGGTCCTTTTCATTCTATTAATTTGATTTGTGAATATTGTGTTGAGGGCTTTTACACCTATCGCGATCAGGACTTTAACACCTATAAAATAATCTTCTCATTCATTTCCATACATGTCTGTAATCTGTTCTGACCCATTTTCAATCACCTCCTAAACGTAATTTAATGGGTATAGATCCTTACTCACCTACAGTACTGTAACTAGAACCTATTTTAAAAATTCTAGTATAAGACTTTTGTACTAAATATAGTTGTTGTTTTAAAGAGTGAAGTAAGGAATACATGAAAAAAACCCTAGATTATATATTATCTGATAGTTACTTTTCGATAAGGCATGGTACTTCAAATATTTGGACATACTCAGATGCTATTTCTGTCAAGATTTCACTGACTGGAGACAAAATGAGCATTTTTTTCCCCTCTACTTACCACTATAGTGTAGCACTCCTCAATATATATAACATTGTCATTGTGTATGTTTGGTATAGAGTAACTAGATTACTGATAACTTAGAAGCAGTAAATATATATTTTCATCTTTTCATCATTAGTCATGGACCCAGCCAATCCTCATTAAGTATTTTCTGAATCAAATTGAATACAATTATATTGAAATATATTTTGTACCACATTTGTTGATTTCAGCTCTTTGACAGATTTTTAAATTGTCTTAAAAGACAAAGCTGCTAACTGCAGTCTGAGTCACTCTAGAAATCCTTAATAATCACTACTAATTACTGGGCTTTCCAACTAGTAACAGTAAAGACTATTAAAACATGTACAGAATGACAGCTCTGTGTCACTTTCCTTGGCTTTTCTGGATCTTTTGATTAGCATCTATTTTTGAATCCACTTAAAATTTCATTTTTACATTGACTTTCCTTCTTACACAACTAATAGTCTATCAAAATTTAAAAAAAAAGAAAATACATAAATGCAGGAATGGTGCTATTCATTTATAATCATGTTTTAGTTAATGTAGAAAATGTTCTTTGTGCACTGTCAATAATAATTAGTGTGAAGCAAACTATTTGAAAATAAGTTAAAAGTAAAAGCTTTTGTTAAATGATCAACTCCTGTTCTGCTTTTAATTTAAGGGAGTTTTTGCTTCTGTGAGTCTGCTTCTCAGACCAAGCATCCCATTTCGCAACATTTCTCAAAGTAGATTATGTGCATAGGTGTCCTGCAGTGTTGTCTCAAGGAAAGGGTTAAATGGTCCAATAAACTTGAGAAGTCATGCATGACCTGTTCTGCTCTGGAGAATTTATATACACGAGGTCAACTAAATCCTCACAGAAGTTCATGTGTGAAGTTTTCAGTATCACCTAGAATTTTTCAATGTATTCAACCAGAGAAATCTTAAGAGGTCTGTGAAAGCCACAGGAACAATATTTGTTCATCATGCCTTTCAAGTTTATACTCATGGATGATTATTTCTCTGACTAAAATCAATTGTTATAGCATTTATATTTCATAAGTCACTTATAGCTGCCACATGAAACCTCAATTGTGTAGATCTTAATAGACTTCTCAATACATAAATAATGGTCTTATTTATATGTAAACATATGTCTCCATGTTATTAGCAAATGTATAAAATGATTGCAAGATATTTTAGAATATTCATTCTCCATTCTAAATTTAGAGCTTCCCAGCTGGACTTGACAAGTTAGTGTGCCTGAACAGAGCTAGAATTTTAAACTGAAAATTAGAAATCAGTTTAATTAGATTAAGCTAGCCAATAATTGACCAAAGATTTTAAGAACATGATAAGAAATTTCATTTGGGAAACTGCATGCTTAGCCACTATAGGTTTTATTTTCTATTTCTTGAAAAAGAAACAGAGTTCTTAAGCCTACTCTCAGGACAGTTCACAAAGAAAAGAGCAATTGGAGGGGACTTTCTGTAAGCTCTCATCACATCTTTCTATTTCTCTTCCTCTGTACCCACATCCTCTGCCACCTTTTCAGTTTCTTTGAATGAACTGAACATGATTGTATTGAATTTGTGATCTAAATCCCATTTCCTCTCACCTTTTCAAGATCATCATTACATCATTTCTCTTCAACACCATCACATTTTTGCTCTCTTCTGGACCATCCCTATGAGATTGCTGCTATTACTTCTATCTTAAAAAGAAATAATAATGCAGCATTCACCCAACATTCCTTTCACATGTTCCTGCCCCTCTTTCTGTTTCCCTTGGGGCAGAAACTCAAAAGGGAGCTAATTATACTATTTTTGATTATTTTTTTTCTTCTCTAATTTCTGTTTCCTGAATTCTTCCTCAGATATTCAAAGCACCCCCTCCCCCCCCCCCCCCCCCCCCCCCCCCCCCCCCCCCGCCTTCTCCCCACCCACTGTGTTTGGGTTTCGGGATCTAAGGTCACCTGATAAGGGAGACTGGCCCTCATCACCTAAAAAATGAAGTCCCTACAATTGTGTCCTATCATCTTACAGCCTGCTTTGTTTTTCTCACAGGCACTCATTCAAACAAAGATGTTCAACATTTACTTCTTCAGCTGCTGTTGTCTATTTCCTTACCTCACACCTATGATAGATTTCCAGGAGGCAGCTGTTTTGGTCCTGTGTTCTTCACTGTGACTCCAGTGTGAGATAGTAGCTTGTGTGCAGGTTACTCATTGCCTATCTGCTGAGAAGATAACAGAGTCATTGGGAAGGGTTTCAAATGCCTATCTTCTGAGTAAAGAATGGGAGCATATATCTAGTGTTTGCATGCACAGGGCATTCCATTAGTCATTAAAGAGCTTAATCATTAACAAGATAGATTTATATTGATCCTTGCACTGGTTAACAGTATTAAGATCTTGTGGATGGCATTAGACTATTGCTAAGTTTGGTAGGATATCTAGAGTGGAGATACCTTGGTACTGATATACCACACTATATCATAAACAAAACATAAAAGGGAGAAAGTATTGAAAAAGTAGCAGGCAAACGTAGTTGACCTAAAGCAAGTTATGGTATGATTGAGGATGAAAATTTAAAAAGTAGGTAGTCTTTTTTCTGAACCTTTCCATGGTAAAGTACATAAAACAAAATATTCTATCTTAACCATATTTAAGTGTTCATTTTATTGGCATGAAGCACAGTCATATTTTTGTGCAATTACCTCCCCCATCTAGCTCCCAAACTCTTCATCTTATAAAATTGAAACTCTATATCCCTCAAACAACAGTTCCTATGACTTGTTGCCACTAGCTCCTCATTATTAAAATTCTGCTTTTGTTTTCCTAAATCCCCTCCACTCCCAACACACACACACACACACACACACACACACACACACATCAATCCTATTTTTTGTTATTAAAAGTTGGATTTTATTGTTTAGGTTCCATGTGAAATATTTGCCTGTGTTCATCTGGCTTATTTCATTTACCACAGCATCTCAAGCTTCATCCCTATTGTCAGCAATTATAAAAAGACCTTTTTTATAAAACTGAAAAATATCCATTTATTTATATGATAGATGGGCAATGGAATATGACATATAGACATAATTACCTATATAATATGTATCACTATATATAAATTTAGCCATGCATCAATTACATAGTTGCCATATCTTGGCTATTGTGAATAATGTTGTATGAATATGTGAGGAAACATATCTCTCTGAGATGGGGTTCTTATTTCTGTAGGATATACACCCAGAAGTGGGGTTGCTTGATCAAGAGCTAGTTCTCTTTTTAATTGTCTGAGGAACTTAAAATTGTCCATATTGACTGCAAGGCATACTTTCTAATAATAGTACATAAAGATTCTTTTTTACTCCAAATATCACATTTTTTGGTGATGTCATCCTAACAGGACTGACATAATATCTCCTTGTGAAAAAATAGACTGTGAAAGATTTTAGAGGTTCTTTGGAAGCAATTGGTTTGAATGTGATAGGGAGGAGTGTAAGCCTAAACAGGATATTTGAAATTAAAAATCAAATTAGATCACAATCTAATCTGTACTTTACTACTATAAGCATCATATCGTTTATTAGAGCAGGGCGATTTCTGAACAGGGAGGCAATCTGGGAGATAACTCCAATAGGTAATTCAGACTAGTTAAAAGGTAACATATCTGAAATAGAGTGGAACAAATGAAGATGGAAAAGATAGGGCAAGAAGGCTGGCTATTGTTTACATTGCATCTCTACGTCACTTAAGATCATACTGGGGGAACACTTTCAGTGCTTAATTATGACAAGACTTTAAGTTTAAAAGATTTAAAAAATAGTAGGGTAATTGCCATAAAAGGGGGATATGAAGGTTTTTTTGTTAAAAGGTGATTCTAAAATTCTAAGATTTCTAATTTTGGGATGTTTTAATCATTATTGTTGAGATGTTTTAAAATGTTTAGATAGAAGGGGGAAAGTTCAATGCTAACGATAAAGATTTTCGGGCACAACTTCAAGGAACTAATGAATAAATATTTGGTTGATTCTAATCATTCTTAGGGTGATTTAAAGGAATGGGAAAATTAAGTAAGTTGGGTGGGGCTTTTTCTTTTTAATTTTCAAACATCCTATTTTATTTTTTCACAACCTAGGGTTTCTCCCTTCAGGTGCAGTTACCATGGTTTTCTGACCACCAAACCCTCCACAGTCTTCCACCATCCTCCAGCATGCATCCTCCCCACCTGTTCTCTACTGCCCTCCTGAATGCCTCACATCAATGATCTGTTTTCAAGAACCAGTCTTACAACTTGTCTTTGTCTGATCCTTTGTTTAGATACTCTCAAGTCCACATAGAAGTTAGCTATTGAAGTAGTTCAGGTATACTTGGCCACTGAAAATCTAGAACAAGAATGTGATTAGAAACAGAAAAATTAGTCAAATGAATCTATGAATAAAAATTAGAAGAATTTAACTTAGAAGTGTAAACATACTAAAATAATTGAAAAAATATTTCCAGTGATAGGATGGAATATTACAATACTGTGGAAGATGTATTTTTCCAGAGTTAGTACAGAATTAGTCTATGGTTTTTATTTGTTGCATGGGATGATTCATTAATTATTGATTCGTGTCTTTCAATATGATCTTATTTTTTTCCAAGTACATGATTAAAAGGTTTAGTGGACTGATTTCTACCTCTGAAGGTGCTTTCTCTTTAGTAGTCTTTGATATGAAAATACAATGGCATATATTAGCTTAAAATACTAGAAAAACCTGTATTTAGCATTGAGGACACCAATGAATCTATAGTTGATACTCTGCAGGTAATTGCAGGTAAGAATTCAGATAGGTGTTAAATGTGTTGCTTGGATACAGAAATATGAATCCTGTCTTCTGATCCTTCCTGGAATGGGATGGTACATGAAGAAGACCCTATAAGGGACTCTCTGCTCTCATGAAGAGTTAGAACTTTTTCCTGCAAGAAGTAAGGTTTAAACAGAGAAGAAGTGTCATCCAATTTAGAAATTCATTGGCCTTGGTGTAGAGATTAAAAGAGAGGAGGATGGAGTAAAGATCAAAGGAAAGGATGAGAAGGTAAAACAATAAACCAGAAATCAGGGAATAAGTTCAGTCATCTCTTCTAGATTCCTGGAGATGGATACAGAGAGAATTGGACAGAGAGTCTTCAAAACTAGTTTCACCAGATTTGGCAAATGTATACATGTGAGATAAGTGAAAAGAATGGAGTGATGATTCTTTTTCTAGTTTGAAAAACTAGATGGATGGAGTTGGCATCTATGAGACAGGGGAAGTGATGGTACATGTATGTCAGAGAGAAAAAAAACACAAGGTTACTTTTGGATAAGCTAAATCTCAGGTGCCCATAACTGTGCAAGAAAACATGTTTTGTAGATGGGCATTGAATCTGGGCAAGAGATTGAAACTGACAATTTTGTTAAAATTGATTTATAGGGCCAGGCACAGTGGCTTGTGCCTGTAAGCTTCAGCATATGAAGCGGCTGGGGCTAGGGATCGTGGTTCAAGTCCCACCTGGGGCCCGTAGCGAGACCTAGTTCCAAAAAAATAACTGGGTGTGGTGGAATGCGCCTGTAATCCCAGCTACCTGGGAAGCTGAGGCCGGGGATTGCTTGAGTTGTGGTACCCCGGGCAATGAGAGCCTGCAGTTCCACGGGTAAAAATAGCGAGACCTAGTCTCAAAAAAATTTTTTTTGATTTATAAGTAGTGAGTCCTTAAGAGAAGATGAGATTGACTTTAGGGCTAGAGTAGAAAGAAAAGAAGTAGAACAAAGGTTAAACCCTGAGAATACAATGTTTCAGGAACAACCAAGGTATCTGAGAAGCTGCCAAGAATGTAAGATGACAAGGTAGACTGGAATTCATAAGACCATGTTCATAAAATTAAAGATATACAATATTCAGGGAAGCAGTTACAGCAATGACAGATGTCAGGCGGATAGAGGTAATAAGAGTATAGCAGAGACTATGACATTAAGGCATTACCTAGAGAAGAGAATAAACCTAATACATACCTTAGCAAACCTCTAAACTAGAAAAAAAATAGCTTATATAGATATATAGGCTATGTATAGGTATATAGACAATATATACATAGATATTTGCACATAGGCACAGATATATAGATACTCATTTCAGTATATCTGGATGTGCTTGTGATTTTGTAATCGTGTGTATCATTTCTTTCTATTGCACTTAAAGTATCTGAGGAGCACTCCCTTATACATCCCTTTCTATATCATGTGATCTATGATACAATAATGCATAACTGTAAAACACTAAAATGCACTGCTGACAAAAAGTGCTGAGATATTCAGGATTCTTTTTTATGAGAGCATTTACTTAATTATTCTCCTGGCTTGGGGCACATTTTGAAATTTTGCTTTAACTGTTGACCAACATGTCACTTAAGAATGCCCTACTGATATAGAAAAGCTGCTCAAAGAAAATCAAGGTTCCTTAAGTGCAGCATAGACATAATGTGGTTCTTTTCAATGCAGTATTTTAAGTGATGATTTCTAATTTGAGATGTCAATGGCAAGAACCACCAAATCTTTGTATTATAGCATCACCAACATTTCTACACCTGGATACATTTCTACAGCAAACCTGGAACCTTGAAAATGTTATGCCTTGCCAGAACCATTATTTTGAATTCCAGTCCTCTGGAATCACTGATGCAGAAGGTCTTTTGATAAAGTTAGGCCTGAAATAATTGTTTGTTCCTTTTTCTCATAATTTGGACTTACATGGTTTATAGAGATTTGGCATAGTCCCGAAACTTTCCCTCCAGACAGCCTGCCACTCCAGATGGCACTGCCTTTCTGAACAAGTTGAATCCTCTGGTCATGAAGGTAAAACAGCATTTATTTATAAGTCCTTGGCTACTCTTGCTTACCAATATTATTCACCTCACTGATCAGGACTATACAGTTCTTAACTCTTGATATCCCTGACTGGTGATAGGTATTTTTAAAATTCACCAGACAGAACTTCAATGGGTAAAAACACATAGTTCAATTATTCAAAGGCATGTTTGAAACATATATAGAGATCTTGTAAATGTCAAAGTGTACCTTTATCTAGCTTATACTCAAAGCCACTGTTAGAATTCTTTGAAAACATGGTTGATTTTTCATTTCATATTTATTTTTGAAACAAAATTCACTTGTAATGTTGTAGGTGATTTAGAGGTACAGAATCACCACCTTCAGGTGTATCTCACCACATCCACCTCCAAAGCACCTTAGTCCATCGGGTCTCCCTCCCTCCCTTCCTTCCTCCTCTCCTTATGGTACCCTCAATTTTATAGTGAGATTTCTGTGGTTATTGGTTTGGTTTCATTCGATCCATTGTTTTGTGTCTCTATAAGGCACATATAAGTGATAATATCTGGTGTTAGCCTTTGTCTCTGATATATTTTGCTTCCTATAATGCTATCCAGTTCCTTCCATGTGGTTGCAATGTCAAGACCATTTCCTCCTCTCTGGCTGAGTCATACTCTATGATGTACAAATATGACAGTTTTCCTTATCCACTCACCAGTGTTTGAATGAAATTTTTTCTTTCTAGAATTGATTTTGAATTTATCTATTAAGTATTTTTTAAAAGAGTACTTATACTGAAACCTATTAAATCTTTAGAAAACACATCTTATTACAATCATAAGATAAATATAATGGTTTTCTGTGACTTTGAGGCCTGTCTTGTAGCATATTCATTTTATCTGTCACTCACCCAACAATGAAAATATTGATCCCCCATGTGTCTGCTAGTTATTTCTTCGAAGTATTGACTGCGAATATGCATCTAACTTTATAATGCTGAACCAGATCAGTATCGTACATACATAAGAGGTAACCCTCAGGAATACTTTCAATTTTCATTTGTATTTTCATTTTACACAATTTCTACATTTAGTCTCTCCACGAAACCAATTAACTTTAACATACATATTTAGTTCACACTAATTTAAAGAATTTAAGAAAAGCAAAATGAAAATGGTTTGCAAATTTAGACTATGAACACATTTTCCTTTAGGAAGACCTACATTTAATTTTTAGTGGCATTTTATCCTGTGATTCTCCCACCAAATCTCCCATCATAGATTCGAGATGTCTTCTCTATATCATTTTGTAGTTACCATGAAGACAGAGAAATTCATACATGTTTCTCGATCTACCTTAGGTTTGTGTGAGATAACCTCAAAACTCAACATATTTTTCCCTTTAATTTATTATATTATTATTTTGTTTTACTTCATTATCTACCCCAGGGTTCTCCTACCACCGTATCAACTATGAACCATCATCTTAGTCTTTTGTGCCCCTCCTACCCTTGATTATTCCTCTCCCCCTCTCTCGCTCTATGCTTCAATTTTGATAAAATTAGTTTTAAGTTTTTCTTGTCTGTTAGATTGTTTTTGTTTTGTACTTTGTAGGTGAAATAATCCAGTATTTCTCTTTTTTTCTGGCTTGTTTTTGCTAGCATGCTTCCTTCTAGCTTCATCCATGTTGCTGTGAATGACTGAATTTGTCCTTTTTCATTGATGAATAGTATTTCATCATGCCCATATTCCACAGCTTTCTATAGTATTCATCTCTTTGGGGGCATTTGGGTTGCTTCCATACCCTAGCTACTGTAAATAGTGCCACGATGAACATCTGGGTACAGGTGTCTTTTTGGATTAGAGTTTTTGTAAACTTTGCAATACCCAACTTATTTATCAAGAACTGTAGCCATGTTTTGAACCCTAATACTGTTTAATTTCTCAATAAAGAAGGTCCTCACTGAAAATATAAGGACACTATGACAACATTCTCTGTAACTAAAAGTATCTCTTCAGTGATAGGTCTCAAATGTTCACAAATGGTAAGATTTCCTTCCTTGATGGCCATTATCACAATGTAAACAGTTCTCCTTGGCACATCCATTTTCACTGTTTTGGCAAACAGCCCTCACAGTTATTTGTAAGTCATGGAGTCACTTGTGTTATTACCATTTTGTAAATGGTGGTAGATTAAGCATTGCATTTATTTAATCTCAATGATATTTTCTTAGAACATACCTTTGAGTTAGAGAGAAGAGAAGAAGAGGAAAACTTAGAATCAAAGAACAAAGGCATAACAGTTAACTTCAGCCAATGGTGGTTATATTTAGCTGTATTGAAAAAATAAGTCATTTCATGTTTTAAAGAGACAGCACAAGTGTGAGCTGTGGGAAATAATAAACAGGTCGCTGGGGTGTACATTGACTTCCTCTTTTCTTCCTTAGTAAATGAGTCTGAACACTGGTTATAGATTGCATTGATCCTATATTAAAATGACAGATGGCCTCCACATTAGCCTGCGTGCAAGTCTCTTATTGAAACCCATTGTAACTTGTCAGATGCAACTTAAGTATTGAACTAGACATTGATGGACAAGACCTTCTACTGACCATTGAAAACATGTAGATTCTCCCTGATTAAATTGATGCTTCTGACTTTAATGAGCTACTATTGATTGGGTGTTTACTGCTACGATGTGTTATTATATTGTTGTTCAGAGTGCCATAGTTAAGAGGTTGTAAGCATTTCAGTTATAAATCCTTTTATTAAAGATGCTTATAACTCAACCATAAAATAAGTCATGATACATAACATGCAGTCAGTTTGACAGCTAATTATTTTCCATATTTAGTATATATACCTATTTAGTAACTTCACTTTTCTTTGAATCAACATGAGAAATGAAGCTGTGAGATAGAAAAATGAAGCTGTGAGATAGTTTATGAATTGTATTAATACGTAATATAGTTCTTGTGGAAGATTTTATGTGAAATATTTTACTAACCTATCTCATGAAATCACACACAAACACACACACACACACACACACACAAAATCCTAAGAGGTCAATGCAAAATGACATTTTGTCAGTTTCCCTTAAGTTCAAATTGTAGACCATGTAGCACTTAGAACTTGTCAGTTTAGTACACCATTAGCAAATAATAGAAATTAAAGACCAGAGTAACTGAGAACTGAGAAGCTATGTTCAGTTCAGGGTAACTCTGAATTAAAAAGCTATGGAAACTGGCATCTATCATTATATTCCAAGTAATTTTTCTGAGACTATTTTAAAGTGTGCAAATATTTTTATTTAAATCAAAAAGGGTTACTTTTGGAGTATGTTCTAAAGGGTATTTGTAGCTTTAATTTTAATAGAAATATCTATTTCCAGCATCATTACATTTAAGAATGTGATACTATTTTAAACACCTACTTCTATCTCCCTCCCTTTACCCTCTTTAGAGTAGGCATTTAAATGTTTGCAGGATGATTTAGTGAATAGAATTATGAAATGGGTGAATAAGTCAATGTTATGGAAATCTGATTTTATCTTTCCAGTAGTAATGAAATTCTATGTTTTAATTTGAAGAATGTCAGTTACTACCTTCACTTTAAAGCCTCTGTTCTTTATTTACCTTTTAGAATTATATTTTTTTTTAACTATTTTCCTCTCTGATGGGAAGGGTTTGATTCTTGGCAGCTGTGTTCAAAGTGTGTCTTATTGGATTATTAAATGTCACCATAAGACTTAAACCAACAACATAGCTTCTTTCTATCAAACTGGTAAGTTCTAATTAAAGGGGAGCTTATAATTAGCCTATTAATTGAAAAGGTATATTTTAGATAACAATGCACTATCAGTCCATTCTTTGAGTTTATTCTGTTTCTTTTAGGGGCTTACATCATCATCAGGTTTTGCTAATACAATCAAAGACTTGTTAAGTATGCCATATTGACAACATTATTTACAGAGTGCTTTCATTTCTTATGAGAAAACAATGCCTGCTATTGTATGTTTGCTAATATCTGTAGAATAGTTATTTCCAGTAGTAGCATCCTGTCTGACTTTTGATTTTCAAAGGAATTAAGTGAATGCACCTTTTAACTATAATTACTAAGCACAATATCCCAAGACACAATAGAATTGGTTGAATCTGACAACACTTTTATTAAATTTAAAGCAGATAGGTATACAGATTAACATTAACATCCTCCTGTTGCTTGTCAACATTTCAGTAAATCATCAGTCAATGTAGTCATAGTTGCTAGAATTCTAATTCAATGAAATGGAGGAGGATCAGTAGTAGAGCTTATAACAGCATGCCTTGTTCTTAATGACACTTAAAAGACAAAGAAGCCTTCTTTGTGAAGTTTAATAAATGAAAAAAGTTCAGAAAATTCAGCTCACCTTTCTCACAGTTACATAATGAACAAAAGAGTGAGCTGGACAAAAAAAAATTAGAGGGCCAGATTCCCTGCCCACTAAAATCAATGGGCACTTGATAGTAAAAGCATCAGAGCCAGGTTATTTCTCTTCCAGCTAGAGAGTGGTTCATTGAGCTGCTCAGCTTTATAATTGCCACAAGTATTGAAGTTGAATGGGAAAATTTTCCAATTCTATCCACAAACACAAAAGGTAGGCTGAACCCGAGTAATCTTAATGAATCCTAAGCAGGAGTGTCCCCATAATTTCCAAATAACATTTAGAGAAGTTTTCTTTTTTCCTCTAAACTGTGATCATTAGCTTAAGAAGAAACATAGCTAATTTCCAATTTCTAAGGAAATAATCTATTCTCTCCCACATCTTGCAAACTGAGAAAACTGAATAGGTCTCCAATCTTTGGTGATACTCTATAGACAAACACATTTCCTTTACCTCATCTTTTTTTAATAGATAATGTCAAGGTTATTGTACAGTAATGAATTTTGTCATTCTCCATTCTTGGGATTAAATCACCTTGAATCACTTTAGAGAAAAATAAGACAATGCCAAAAAAGAGAAAGGAAGGGGGGAAAAGGAACAAAAGGACAGAGAAAGCAGAAAATGAGAGGACAGTAAGTCCTAAAGAGAAGAATATGAAACAAAATAACAGACATGTACCAATGTGCCACTATCAGCTTGTAGTGTGCATGGAAGGGAATTGTCTTCTTGAGTCATTGTTTTAGTCCCCAGCTACTAAATCTATATTGCACTTCTAGAATTTAATGACCTCCAATCTTTAAGAGAAATAACATAGCATTAAAACAATACATCAATTTAAATCATGCATCAGTGCAAATCAACATGTGTATATACACTATGTATGTATATGCCATTACATGTCCAATTTTATTCCTTGATGCACAATTGTCCCCTATTTACATAATGATTCAGGCTCAGAATCTGACCTTTAGTCCCAAAGAAAAAGAAGGCTGATTCTAAAATTCTGTTCATTCTGAATTAAAACATGACAAGTCCATCATGAAGAGCCATGTTAATACATATCAACTGTCTCTGGGATTTGAGCCATTGGCTCTCTCTTCATCTTTGTTTATAATCAAGTGGTGTGTGCATGTTCTCCAATAAGAGTGTTTCCATAATATACCTGCGCTAAAACTTATCTGTAGAAATCCAAATAATGAAGAAAATATCACTTACACAGTCCTGAGATTTTGGTTTTCACCAGCTGCTTAACAGAAATATGTACCTCGTAGGAAACAGCCCCACTTGAGGTATTTAATGAGGCAGACAGTATACCGCTTATGAAAAATTGATAAAGTACAAACCCTCTCACTAAATCTTAAAACAATGCATTTTTATTGGAAGTACAACCTGAGAACAGAGTCTTTTGCTCCAACACTGGACGAACAGTTTTCAAAAACTGATCAAGAATGAAACTATCCCAAACTGGATCAACATGGAGAACTTTAGAAATGGTATTACCCAAGCATATTGGGTGAAAATTTCTTGATGATAAGTTATTTTATTTTTAATAAATGTTAAGACTTTTTAAAAATGAAGCAAAGGATAAAAACATACCTTCCAAAATTATAAAGTCAGTTTTTCCTAGTTTCTCCAGTTATAGAATCTGGAATACAAAATGAACAGGAATTTAGGGAGAAAACTTAAAATGTGCCAGTCTAACAGCTCTAGGAAAAAATTCTCTAACCTGAAAAGAGATGCTAAGCAGTTAAATCAGTCATTTCTGAATTTATGCATCAAAGAATTTTTTCCACCATCAAATGAGTCTTGGTCTCTCTAAATTATATATTGTATCAGTTTGACATTATGACTCAGGCAGAATTTCTCAGGTCCAGCACTATTTACACTTTGGAACACATATTTGATAAGTGCAGCTGTGTCATACAGGGAGGTGGTTTAAAGGTATCAAGGTCTCTACTCTACTGGTGGATGCCAGTAACACTTCCTTCCCACAGCTGTGGTTCTCGGTATCATCTGCAAACATTGCCACATGTCCCCTGAGAGACAGAACTTATACTCTACTTCCCCATCATTATGTACCACTGCTCTGTAATGATTTAAGCCTAATTTCTTTTTTTTCCTTGCCTCATGGCGATAACACCAGTAATAATTGCAATTACTTGAGGACATCACTATAAAGTTTTTTTAAAAATTAACAAAATGCTTAGAACATTGTCTGGTACATAGTAAGTCTGAGGAAAATACTGTCACATACAGAAAATTATACTTGCCAATGACTCTGAACAGGAAGTGACAATTCTTTATTGAAATCATTTGGTAGAGAGGGGTTGACATTACCTGTGCTTACATTTATTTCCTGAATCATTACATTCACACTATTGATTCAGTTCCTTTTCTCTCTTCAATAACACTAAATAATGATTTCTCATTTACCTGTAAGTGTTAATAAGGCAAAATTGCTATGGGAATATATTGTTTAATTTTACATGGAAAAGATTCAGGACATATATTAATGTCATTACCGTGGATGAAGGAATCTCATTCCACTTTCAAGCAAAAGTAATAGAAAATTTGAATTAAACATGTCAAGATCAAGGCCACACACTTTGACAAATTTAATTGCAAAAATAGTTCTGTGATTCTGGCAAAATATTCAATCTCTTTACTTAGAGTTTTCAGAACTTTAAGAAGTATTCTTTTTCATATGCCTTCAAAGGGTTACCTGGGCCATAGGAGTGGACAATGTGAGAATAAGACTTGAGAAGCAAGCTAGTGTTTTGTTGACATTTTTGTGGAATAGTCCTATTAACACACAGCCACGTAGATTCAGTACATGTTTATCTTCCCCCGTGGTCTTCATATCGATCTATGGCAGACGCATGTTGACACAGACTGATGAAATTCAGAACAGATCTAATGACTCCTTAATGTAGCCTTGAAAACAGCTTTTAAAAGTGATTAGACCTGCAAAATGATAGGGTTTGCACCCTTGAGACATCACTCTACAGACAAATAGATTTCAGTTTGCATTTTCTCCCTTAATTTATTACAACTCTGTATGCAATTCTTTCAGGTAGTAAAAGTTTGGCTTTGCTAGAAAGTTTTCTACACCTGAAGCCAAAAGTTATCTGAAGTACAATTCTGCCATTTGAAGCTGTGACCTGGGGAGGTGACATCATTTCTTGGGCCTCAGTTTCCTCAAATGTAAGGGTTGATTTTGACCTATAATTTGTCTACCTGTGATTCCATAGGCATCAACCTCAGCATCACCTGGAAACTTGTTTGAAATGCAGATTCTTGGGCCCCATATCAGGTACACTGAAACAGGACTCTGAGAACAACCCCTAGGCCTCTGTGACTAGCAAGTCCTCCAGGTGTTTATGATTCACTGTAAGGTTTGAGAGAAAACACTAGTAAAGCTCAGGGATCAGCAAACATTTCTCCAAAGGGTTAGATTACTAAATATTAGGGTTCCAGGGAAAAAAGTCCTTTTCATTGCTACCCTTTTGAGTCTACCTACCTCACTGCCAAAGGTCCTGAACTCCTTCCTTTTTTTCTCTTCTTTGGGGTTAAATTAAGAACCTAAGTTTGAAATCCTGCTACACCACCTTTCACCTAATTCCATCCCCTACTGCATGGAGAGCTTTCATTAAACTAGGCTTTAAGTGACTAAGCAAGTTCAACATGAGTTTTATAGCACTGAATGGATTTCTTCCAGAGTGGAAGAAATGGTCTCAGAATAAATTTTAAATCTGATGTGGTATCTCTCCATCACATTCTTCATGTGTTCTTTGTTTTCTAATGGGAAAAAGACCATTAAAAGTCAACCGTGTTTCAGAGATTAACTGAAATAAGACTTATCAAAGTCATATGTTCTTCTAAATAAGATATAAGCAGGAACTTAATATCCCAAGCAATTAGTTGCTATCAAGACTCTGAAGGAGACATAATATTCAGATTCTCTTTCATCCATCCAGGTGGGAATACTGGAAATGGATATCTTTTTTAATCAAAGTTTCCATCTTAAGTAAAAACAGAGAGAGGGCACAAATTAGTTGAATCAATTCATTTGCTTTTGCCGGAAGGTTGCCTCCTGCAATTAATTCAATTGACTAGTTTAATTTCTTTATACATTCATTAGGGCATTGATGAGGATATGATTATTCAGTTTTAAACATCACTTGGGCTCGGTTTTCTTAAATCCCCTTGACTCAGAATCGCGGCATTGCCTCTAGTTCCGATGTTCTGTGTTACCTGAAGGGAGAGTCAGGTATTCCCTCCAAAGGGGGTGAGTAATGTGTTTGTCCACCTTCCACTCTAGTCTAAGCACTAGGCTAGAGGTACTGTTTTGGGTACTGCACTAGTGCATCTGTACAAGAACAAAATCAAGCTGTTTGACAAGATACTGAGAACTGACTTTGGCAAAAGGGAAGGAAAGGAGAAAAGTTGTTTTTCTGTTCACAGTGAAAAATCAGAAAAAATTCTTCCTTTGTGCATGGTAGAAAAGCTCCTTTGACATATATTTTTAGGGGCCTGGGGGGGGGCTTTTTTTTTTTTGCATTAGATTTTGAAGCAAAATTTTCAAGGAAAGGTAAAAAATAACTTCAAGCCATACTTCAAATCACCTGTATTTATCCTCATTGGGAATTAAAGTCTCACATTCTTGCTATCTTTTTGGCTATTCAGATTTGTAGCATATTAACTCTTTATTCATTCATTGTGTAAAACAAAACTCTAATGAGGTTAAATATACACATGGTAGAATACATAAAGGGCAATACTCCTTTTTAAGCAGTAATTTATCTTTTGATTGTGTATATGTGTGTGTATGTAACAACATTGTATAGACCCTAAGGTTCTCCCACCACCTTGTTACCCTTGAACCATCATCTTAATCTCTTGTGACCATCTCTCGCCTGATTGGACCATACCTCCCTTGCTCTATACTTCAGTTCTACTGACATTTGTTAGTTTTAGGTTTTACTTGTCTTATGTTTGTTTTCCCTCTACCCAGTATATAGGTGAAATCATCCAGTATTTCTATTCTTCTTTCTGGCTTATTTCTGCTAGCATGATTTCTTCTTGCTCCATTTATGTTATCACAAATGCATCAAATTTGTCTTTTTTATTGCTGAATAGTATTCCATTGCATAATTATATCACAAATTTCTGATCCATTTGTCTTTTGGGGGGACATTTGGGTTGTTTCCATATCCTGGGCATTGTAAATAGTGCTGCAAAAAAACCAGTTGAGTACAGGTGTTAAAAGGCGATTATTTTAAGTGTCCCCCCACCCCACACTCCTGTGTGTGACCACCTCCCAGTCACAAACTAGAACATTTTTCATCAATATCTACCCTGGACATACTCATTGACTTCTATGAGTATAAGTTTGTTAAGCTCTTAAAAATGTATACAATTAGATATTATATAGTCTTTATTGTATAGTCTTCTTAGTTGTTTTTTTGGTCAAATGATACCTCTAAGGAGATAGCTTCTAAAGTGATATAGAAACAGTCATACTATGGGTCCACAATTAGATTTATCTCCTTCAAGACTGTAAGAAAACCTTCTGTCTAAATGAATGAATGTTTAAAAAATGTATTAGCTGTTAAAAATAGTGAAGTGCTGTTACTTTTCTATTATCTACTAAATTGTAATTATTTTCCTATTGCAAGCTTTGCAAACTACAGATTCAACTTTTCCTCTAATATCAAATTTTAAAACAAAGTGTAGGCTTTGCATGTTTTAGTAATAATTGATACCCCACGGATTTTAAAACTTATCTAGAAGTCCATAATGATGGATTGCTTAAGAAAATTTATATAATTTTCATCTTCTTTACTCCACACTTTATGAGCCTAAGTTTTCAGGGTTCATTAATTCACTTTTCTCTAGTGGTTGTTATATATTGTTTGGATTTCCATCCATGTCAATTTGTCCTCCAATCTATACTGGTCTCCTTTACAATTTTCCAGTCTCATTTAATTCCTTCCATTTTAAGAATCATTTTCTATGCAAACTATTAATTTAATGCCCCATCCCTGGGATTAAGAATGTTGTTTTATTATACCTCTTGCTTGATTTATGCCATTTTTCTAAAACTGAAAAAGAAAAAAATAAGTCCTCCATAGTCAGATTTCCCCCACCACTGGTTCATTTCTGTTATTTACCAGTTCCAAAACCAGCCAGCAGGTACTCAGCTCTTTCCACTGTCTTCCCCCGCTGCTCATAATTCATATTCTCATCACTGCAGCCCTGATTGCACTGATAATCTAACACGCCTGCCTAGTCCACCCTCTCCCAGCTGCAATTCATCTCCTACATTCTCTCTAAACCACTAGACAAGTCCTCTGCTCAACAGCTTACTTTAATATTTCTCCAACTTTAAGAATGAATATATTCATATTTAAGGAAAAACTATCCTCTGAATTCCCTGTGTTGACTTAAGTGATTTTAATTTTAGTATAATATTACCAAAAGTAATATAACAACACTACCAAAAGTCTATGTCTAAAATCTTTTTTGTTTAGAGAACCTATGTAACTATAAAATCAAATACGTGTTCAGCTAATACTAGGAAAATTAGGAAATCAATATAATGTAAATAACTATGATGGGAGAAAATAAATCCCCATTCTTATGGGAATATTGTGCCCAGCTCCTTTTGGTCCCTTGGCAAGTCTAAGAAGTATTAGAGAGGCCTGCATCTTGTCATGGAGCACAGTATGATGATAGGACTGTAAATGCTTTGTGAGGGGGTATGATGCGGTCCTTCCAAAACTTCCTTCAAACCTCCCAAGCCTCCTATGTGCTGTGTGACTTACCATCACTAGTTTCAAATGCATCATTTACCTGTGAAGTTCACCTGCATTCTTCACTCATTAGTTCACTGAAATTAAAGCAGCGTTACCCAATTACCATGCGATGAATACTTAACACAAAAATGAAATCATCTTGCCATCTGTACATTGGAGATTGCATCTAGAAGGTGCAGAATATGTTTACATTTTTTAATGTTACTATTTAAATGAAAGGTCAATGTGTGACATAGCTAAATATGCATCCAAAGATCTGAGGTTCAATTGTGTTAAACTATATCTCTTCATATCCAAGTTATCACGTAGAGGATTTTTTTTAAAGACACTCATGTCTGTCTTATCCCAACTAGTTTTTATTTCCTTAAGTGTAAATGTATAGCTTAAATCCATTTGTGTTTTCAGAGCCTGATCTGACAATGATACATGGGAATCTTCATGAACAATCCTCATCAACTAATTCTTGAGTGAATAATGACTTTCATTTCTTGTTTCACTGCTTTCTGTCTTCTTCTAGAGTCAGGCTTGATTTCCCTAGTGATTCAGTCTTTTTCTCAACCACAAACCTTTCCACCTTGAAAAAGGCACCTGAAACATTCTCATATCTATGTCTTTGTTTGTAATATTCTTTTCAGTTAAAATAGCTTCTCTTTTTACCTTGAAAAAGGCAACCGAAACATTCACATATCTAGATCTTTGTGATATTCATTTCAGTTAAAATACCATCTCTGTCTACTCTATTACCGCATTTTACTTATTTTTTTTTTACCTTCTTGGTATAGTTTATTCTTTGCAGACTTTCTTTTTCCCCTTCAGCCTCAAGCAGGCTTGTAATTTCCACTTAAAGTGTTTTTATGATGGCTGCACTGAAGTCACATCAGGTGATGCTAACATCTCTGCCATCTTGCTGTTGGATTTTAGTGTGTCTTTTTTTTGTTGTTGTTATCACATATGACATCTTCCTGGTTCTTAGTGGGATAAGTAGTTTTCAATGGAAGCCAAGCCATCCTAGGTATTATATTTTAAGAAATTAGATCCTACTTCAACCATCTATTATTTCTAGTTTTCAGTGATACTACTCTTATGGGGGAAAAGCTTTAGCATAGGTATGGGGGAGGATCCACATTCCCACTTATGCTGTTGACACTCCAGGAGAGGTCTGTGCCATTACTTCTGATGGGGTCTAACTCCTCACTAGATCACTAATATCACCAGAAAAGTGGGGCACCCTCTTTTCCCTCCTCTACAAGTCTTCTTCTGACACTACTCTAGTGGTGAAGGAGAGAGTGGAATCCCTAGCTTCCCATGTGGTTTACCTTCATGTAGGGTTCTGCAGGAATAAGAATGTCTCTCTGTTTGATCTTGCCTGATACAAAACTATTGAGCTAGAAGCTTCCTTGTATTCTGGCAAGAGAAGTATAGACTCCTGACTTGGAAATGTGACATTCCCTAGATCACCCATCTTAAGTAATAGGACACAGACTTCCAGCCTGATTTCTTTCAGAAGATCTTCCTTCCATTTGTAGTTGCCTTGAGTAATTATTCACTGAGATACAGCGAAATGGTAGTTTCTTAGGATTGCATCACCTTCACTGGCTCCTGCAGAGATCTTGCCTATAAACACCTCTGGTATTTCTTGCTATTCCCAAGTTTTTATCTCCAGTCCCAGCCTGTCTTCTGACATCCACAGATATCTGCTAATGTGGCTTCTCCATTTTTGATTACTTCTGTGTCTGTTGCTGCCACCAAATCTGCTTCTCTCTGAGTTTCCTAACTTACAAAGTAATAACTTCTTTTGGGGGATAAGGTGGGGGTGGAGGGAAATGTTTCTCTCTCTTTGCTATTCTGAAACTTGCTGAGTCACTTCACTCTTGCATATGCTCGTCCTGAAAACAGTCTCTCTCCGGCTCTCACACACTGAATTAATACCAGCAAAAAATATTAAAAGATTCACAGCAAACTCCTAACCATTCTTTGTGAAATCTCCCACTGTAATCATCGTAGCCTGGCCAGCTATATTTTCCCATTTGTGTTATGATCACAGCCTCCTGATCCCCTACCTCCCACCCCCATTCCTTCTCCAGGAAGGAATGTCCCCTCAAGTGCTAGTATTTCTTTTCAGATGGAAGCTAAGTCATGATCAACTTCTGTTTGAAATTCCCCATGTCATTTTATTTTGCTTAGAGTAATGCACAAACTGGGGTCTCAGCTCCTACCACCATCTATCTTGCTGGTCTGTCTGTCCAACCACATGGACCTCCTGCGGATAAATGACCAGACCAAGCACCCAGTCACCTCAGGACCTTGACATTTGCCGCTCCACACACAGAGAAAACTCTTTCCACAGGGAGCATTACTTTTTATGCAGGTCTCTGCTCAAATGGTACTTCATTAAAAAGGACTTCTCAAATCACCTCATTTATTTTTGCATCTTCCTAATGTCATTTTCTATCACATTCACCCTGATTTACTTTCCTCATAACTTACCTCATGAACTGATATAAATTATTTATTTATTGCTTTCTGATTTCTCCATGAAAACGAAGTTCTGTGGGAACAGCTATTTCTTTGGTTCTCTGCTCTATTTCCCATAACTAGAAAAGCGAGTGGCCTGCAGTAGGTCTTCAGGAAGTAGTTGGTGATGAATCTAATTAAAGAATATTTCTTGCACAGTTAAAAAATTATATACATATATATAATTAATATAGCGATTGCCAAATAGAAGGTAGGTCAGTTTAACATAAAATGTTTAATGCCATATTCTGCATAATTTTCCCAAGTAATCAAGTTCTTAAATTAGTACCAAATTACAATTTAAAAAAGTGATAATCCTTATTAAAAACCTGTCCTTTTAGAACTTGTTATCACTACCTCTTTCCAGTCATTAAAATTTTTATCATCTTTGAAATCAATTCCTAGAAATAGAAAATTTCCATCATAAAGCCTTCTATTAATTATAGAAAAATAATAGGAAAAAGTAATATGTTTCCAGAATTTGGAACAATGCATTAGTTTTCAATGATAAATATATTGTCTCTCATACTTATTACCAGCTTATGGATGTTAATGGTAGGATTACTCCATACACCCATTTCCATTTTCTTGTGAGCTCAATCTCTTGACTGTTATGGGAGGGAGGTAATTAAGGAAATGATAGAACTGAGAGAATAGGTTACCTTTTTTTCCAGGCTCATTGTAAACTATCTAGGAATGATAGTTGAATGTAACTGAAATCAGTACCTGAAGTCCTAGTTTACTCTCTCAATGGTGAAATCTGAAAAATAAGTTGACATCTGCAAAGAAAGTGTTTCTTCCCCTAAGGTTTTCAGTTTTGTTTTGATATGTTCCTCTAGCTTTGATTTTAGAACAAAACAAACCAATTCTAATAAAATGCATAAATAAGATCTTATAAAAGATCATCCATACTTGCAAAAGCCATTGAATTCCTGGGCAACCAGACTGATGAATGGCTTCTATCATCATCTTTCATTCTCCTTTTAAGACAGTGCTCCTTCATCTCAGATTTAATCTGGGGAAGGTATTCCCATGTCTTTTAAATGTCCCTAGAAGAAATATTCCGCATTTTTCACATGTCAGACAAAGTCCTTCACAGGTTAACCTAATGAAATTTGTCGAACCACATCTTCCCTAACTGGTCTTGCAGGTCAGCCAGGCAGGTATATGGCAACCTTGCAACTTACATCTTTACCCTCTTCCCTACTAGGTAATGCTGTGTTCATTCTGCAAGGTCAATGAAAATATCCTTTTTCTATTGAGGAGAAATTCTGGAAAAATTCCCAGTTTTCTACCATTACTTAGGTGTGAATAAATTCAAAGTTAAATAATGCAAACTTTCTACGCTATTTAGAGTTCCCCTAATTGTGAAGCCTTCTCAGCTCACTCTTCTTTGAATCCCTCTCCAATAAGAATTAGATTAGGTCACCAGTTCCATCAGAACAAATGCCTATACCCCTGCATCTCTCACTAAAGTATGTACTTTTAAGCATAGTAACTCCTAATCATCCATTTCCTGACTAATCCAGAAGAGCACAAGAAAATGCTGGTTTTGTCCTTGCCAGCTTGGAGTTAAAGAGAGAGACACAATGAAAGTCCAAATGATTCAATTGGAGCTTTGGAAATTTTTCCTATACTGTGCTGGTATGAATAAAATCACTCATTCAATTATTTTCAAGAAGAATCCTAAATTTTTAGTGAAATTATTCATTGATATACTATACTCAATACACTAAAAAGATTGTTTATAATAAAGTTGCCTTTTCCCTTTCATTGACAAATAGATCCAAAATGAACTTTTTATGTGAAGTTCCTACAATCTTCTCTAAACTAAAAGGATATCTGCCCAGTACTCTCTTTGTCCTCTATTTCTTTATATTGAAATTGAGAAACTAGGCAATTTACCCATCAGGGTTTTTAATGAGTCACAGTATTTGAAGGCTGTGAACTGAGTAATATCATTCACTTACGGTCTTGTCCTGAAGCTGTTGTATTTTTTTTTATAAGACAATTTGAAACAAGGAAAACAGAGCTCCTTAATAAGCTTTGCTTTTAAGTGCAGCTGAGCCATTTCAGGAAATAATGGCATTTCACAGATGAGAATAAAAAGCATAAAGTGTAGTTTTCCTCAAATGAAAAAGAGGTAAATGGCAACAGAAGCATAAATATTAGCATAGTGACCAAAAAATAAATATCCATTGACATCTCGGAAAAGTCATTGTAGCACATTTTTGCTGTTAACTTTCCGCCTCAAATAAGTCAGTTGTAAGTCAATGATATAATTTTATCAACAGAAACTTGTCCTTTTTTCCGATGTAAAAGTAGAGTTACAGAACTACCAATAAAGCAAAGCTTTCTTAATGGTCACACCAGAAGCTCAAAAGTAAATTCAAGCTGGAGCCCATCATCCAGCTAATGCCCCAATCAACCAAGGTGCCTACTTACCTGCAATCAATCACATTTCCTAAGCATGCATTCTTGTCCTCTCCCCCTTGGCTTCCTTTTCTGGACAGAGCTTATCACATCCTACCTTTTTATTAGTTTGTTTCTTGGTAACTCCTCTGCTATGTTCTCTTCCTTCCACTACCCACCTCTATTTAGTTCACATCCACAAGAAATACAGTTCTAAGAATACATCTAATCTCCAGTTTTAAAATGCCTCCTTTGATATCAATCTTGCATCACTGTCTTATCAATCATACTGACTGTTGTTTAATACCTATATCTTAAGTGTTCCTGATGAAAGAGTCATTAGTCACAAAATGACTTTTAAGCATCTCTTCTGTTAGGCATGAGATGTTACTCAGTGAGTTAGAGATGCTACGTCTGATCTCTTGAGATTACATGTTATATAAGTTTCCTATTGCTACTATAACTAGTCATCAAAAATTTAGTGGCTTTGAACAACTCAGATTTATTGTCTTATGTTCCTAGAAGTCAGAGGTTCTAAAATTAATATTTTAGAAGCACTGGCCTCTTTCAGGAGACTCTAGGAGAAAATTCATCCCCTTCCTCTTTCCAGTTTCTAGAAACCATTTTCATTCTTTGCTTCTTAGCTCCCTTCTCTCTCTCCAAAGTCAGCAGTGTTGTATCATTACACACACACACATATACGCACACACACACCTTGATTTCCACAGTCAGATGCAAACATATTATAAAACTAAACTCTAACCTGTGATTGTTAGAATAGTTCTTACAAACTAACATCCACCAGACTGCCCTCTAGTTTGAAATCCTCACTTTCACTAGTTCATTCTTTGTCTAAATATGAGCCTCTTTCTCCAAGCAGTTTAACATTTCTTTCTCTGCCCTATGATTTCACGTTTGCTCATAATCCTCTGCGTCCTACATAAGTAAATTTTAATAAAATAACATTACATGGATTTTTATATGAAATGTGCCTATATTCTGTGTGCATTTACTTGGTGCACTGTTCTGCCTAGAATGCAGAAAAATCATAAAATACTTCATCATGCCGTGAAATACTTAAAATTATAATACATCAACCCCCACAGAATTGAGTTAACTACTGCCATTTTCTTTGACAATATGCTGCAATCCCTGGGGCTACCTATCCTCTGGTCTCTCCTTCACGTGCCTTCCATTCCTCCTATGGTCCACCTCAACTTATATAATCACCTCCTTTTCAGCTGCCGCCTTCAGCTTGGAATACTGGGAATGGTAGTTCTAGGTAAGTAAGAAAATGGAAGTAGAGTAAGTGGCAACTGGTCATTGTACATCATGCTTTCCTCTTTTTCACAGATACAATGGTAACATCTCTATACTGACATCGAGAATCATGTCACCTATATTATCTTCTATAATCAACTCTATTCTTCTTTTAGGTATATCAGGACACACCTTCATTTTCAGTTAATTTTTATGTTTGGTAATGTAGTGGTCTAGTTTCATTCTTTTGCATGTACCTGTCTACTTTTCCACACTATTTGTGAATGCTCTTTGCTGCTTTGTCTTCAATTAATGGTCCATATATGAGGGAGTTTATTTCTGGGCTTTCAGTAGTGTTCCTTTGATCACTGCACTATCATTACAATGCCATACTTAATATTGCTTTATAGTATAGTTTGAAGTCAGGGAGTGTAATAGATCACTTTTCTTTTTTTTTTCTCTCTGGTTTAATTTGGATATTCAGGATCTTTTATGGCTCCATGTTTTAACATTGTTCTACTTCCTTGAAAAATGACATTGAATTTGATAGGAAATTCATAGAAACTTTATATAACTGTGCAAAAGTCTTTCATGTACTTTAATAAAGAATATCTCAACTTGTTGACTAGTTTAAGTTGTATATTATAGCACAGTCTGTAATATGTAGATGTCTAAATAAGAATGTATCTTTTAAAATTTCTGTTTCTCAAAACAGAACTCTAAATTTGATCTTTTCATGATTTTTCCCTTTCAGTATTCACTAGAATGGGAATAGCAATTCAAACAGGGAGTTATTTCAATTCTGGTCTTTTTGAGTATAAATATTAAATTAGATTATTGCATGAATCATAAATTAATTATAATCACATGTACCTGGTACATGTGAAATTATCTCCAAAGATATATTGTCCCTATGTTAATTCCAGCCCTAAGTCTCTAAAGTAGTGGTGCAGCAGAGCTATATGGGAAAGTGATCATGTCTATTTTGTGCTTATTCATATCCTCTACTTTTATAATTTCAAGTTTGCTGATAGTCCTTTGTGCCCTACATAAGTAAATTTTAATAAGATAACATTACATGGACTGTTATATGAAATGTGCCTATATTCAGTGTGCATTTACTCCAAATCACAGAGAATAAAACTTGATCAATAATTTAATCCTTGCTATTCATTGTCTTTGTATGCACCTGGACCATAAAAGAGTCATTCTTCTAATAATATTATTTATCATGTTGGGTGACTGTGTGTATATTAACATCCTGCCTTGTTCTCTTCCTCCCCACCTATGCTTCAAAGCTGGGGGGGGAGGGATTATATAGACTAATGTGAACATTTAGTTTAAAGAAAACAACTTCTAATTTGAATATTAGCTGGAGGAAAATAAAATGTTGACTCTATGCTGTATGAGCTACTACCCTTCCCTCCTGAAATAATGATAATTATAGATTTTGCTAATTAATTTACATTGTAGTCAACATGCATGAAAGATCTGTGTTGGACTTAAGGAATCAGCAAAGATATTATACAAGTTCTAAAAATTAACTTATCAGTTGCCTGAAAAGTGTTCTTAAGCAGATGATACAAACTAAATTTCTAACGATAGATTTATGAACCCAGAAACAAATGCCAAGAGCTTCCGAATACTCACAAATGTTAGGCTATTTTCTTATTCTCTACAGAAAATAACCTCCTTTGCACCACTTTTAAAGACAAGAAGCTGCTCATTGAACGTTAAGTCAATGAACAGAGTTAAGCTATCTTTTATATCCCCAAGCTACAAAATTTTCATCTCTGGTACAAGTAGTTTAATTAACATAGTGGTGTGTCTACTAAGTAGATCATTATATTCCAATCTACTTACTGTGCAGTTTCCTTTACTATTATTTTTTTTAGAAGCAAAGTTACTAAATACAAACCCTTGAGGCTACCTGTCCAAAACCCCAAATCATTCAAAATTTGTCAAAAATATGATTACTAATAATTTCTGTAAATACCTTAGACTCTATTTTATTTGAACTTAACTTGATCTAATTGAGTTCTTGTGCCTAAATATTATTAAGCACTCTTAACAAATGATTATCTTAGAAATTTGGCCTACAGATAGTTCATGAAACTCAAGTATGCTATGACAAACATATTTAGCCTTATAATGTCAGATATTTAATCACAGTAAAAATGAATTTGTTATATATTCATATGTACTTTTTAAAAAGGAATTTTAGACTTTTTGTTGTTGTTGTTGAGACTAGGTCTTGCTATTTTTGCCCGTGGAACGGCAAGCTCTCATTGCCTGGGGTACCACAGACTCAAGCAATCCCCAGTCTCAGCTTCCCAGGTAGCTGAGATTACAGGCACATGCCACCACACCCAGCTATTTTTTTTGGAACTAGGTCTCGCTACGGGCCCCAGGCGGGACTCGAACCGCAATCCCTAGCCCCAGCCGCTTCATAGGCTGAAGCTTACAAGCACGAGCCACTGTGCCCAGCCTTGAATTTTAGACTTTCTTTAAACAACTTTGTCTAAATAAACTTGTTTTATATGTATTTTCACATTCTATGAATCAGTATTTTCATTTTATTAATGTAAATAGAGGTAACTTACATCTAACAGAAAATTTGCAATTATTTAAAATAAAACATACATTCACACACACCATGTTATTAGAAACCCTATGACTATTGAAAATATGTATACAGTCAAAACAAGCTAACAACCAAACTGAAGTACACAACTGGGGGTAGGAGAATGGGTGGGAATGGTCAGGGAGGGGGAGATGATGCGTGAACCCTGGGGATTACAAAGACGTGAAATATATATATATATATATATATATTATTAAAAGATAAAATATACATTAGTACACATATGTTTGCATCAAAAAGTTTATGGTTATGCAGACTGGAGTGTCCTTAACTAAACATAAATACTTATTTTTACACAACATAGCCAAAAGCAAGTTACTGAACCAACTTAGTGAAGTTGTATCTTGAAAACGTTATCCCTAATTAAAGTTTCATTTGCTGATCAGAATTCTGAAATACCAGGAAAGAGCTTATGTAAACATGAACTTTTGTAAATTTACATATTTGCTGTCATTAGTGAAAAATGTTTCCATTAAATGCTATATAATGTCCATAGAAAATATACACACATATTTGTCTTTCATTTCTAATATTCAAACTTACTGCTAAATAATTTGGCACTGCATTATCTTTTATTTAGTCATATAAATGATTCTGTGTAAATTTAAAAGTTTATACTTTTATGGATAGCTGATATTTCTCCCTAAAATCTTTCAAGTTTTTTTTAAGGACTACAATATGCATGCTGCATAGACCCAACCTCATCCACAGATCTGATGTTATATGTACATGTATAATGAGCATTCAGAAGAGTATCGTTCTTATTTACTCCTATGAACAGGTTGCTTTAGTAGAACTCTACATGACCTCAGACAGCCGCTGCCATATAATTGCTTCTAGTTCTCATATATAAAAGGGAAGATACTGGCAGAATGGTTGACTGAACCACTTGTAAAATAACATTGAGAAGTGGATTTTTCTTATTGTTGCTTCTCAGGCACAATGGTGAATATTATCAAAGAAAATATATAAAATAATCTTTAGCTTATGTTAAAACCTTTATGTGAAAGATTTTCTAAAGGGCACATTTTCCTTGTACATTTAAAAATATTTGGAAATTGTTAACTGTGACCAATGTATAAGGATACGTGAAGCCACAAAGCAGTAAACACTGCTGTTCCCTATCAAGCAAAAATCAACTGGAAATTGAGATTGAGCAGCTGTGAAGCTATGGAGACTGTTGACTGTAATGATTACAAATAATTTGTATAAAATTTAATTCCATACACCTTTCATGTGTAATAATGTTATGTACTTAATATGGTGTGAAAGGCATTCTGATCCACTGATTTGTAGGTGAAAAAGTGAATGAAAAAAGGATGAATAGAAGGAAGGAAAGGTAGGAAGAGGAGGAAGAAAGAAATCACAAATTTACCATCACCATCCATCCCTCTAGATTCTGAATACATTTTTCCCTTCCTTCTTTCCATGGTGTTGGGTATATATTAATATACAGCATAGAATAAGGGATACCACCTATTACAAAAGAGACACGACATAAATGGTAATTGCTAATAGCAAGTTTTTTGAAGAAAGTATATGACTGTGATGAGAATGAGGAATAAGGACAGAGGCAGACTTTTGGGAGCAGACCTTCTGCGTAAATGAGGTTTAAATTGAATCTTAATAATACATGAAGGAGGAACCCTTTCTGATGGCAGGAGGATTGGTCATTGTGAACTGGAAAAAGGACATGTGCAAATACCCTGAGGCAGCTGATAAAGTGAAATATTTTTCTTTCATTTCATGAAAAGAATTCAGATCTTTTTAACCCTGTTGCCCATGACAAAGAATGGTGTGTTTCTAATCACTATATCCAAAATCCTTTTTTAATTTTTAAATATTTTTTTCATTTTTTCACATCTTTGTATTCCCCAGGGTTCATCCACCACCTCAACCCAAAATCTAAGACAGTAATGTCAGCTCTGACTTTCTGAATTTCAGACACTTTTATAACCACTATGTATTTTCAATTTTATTTTAGGCATGCATATCTGAAACTCTGGCTTTTGAATATGGATTATTTTTCTGACTCATAGCACGCTATTTTAGATACGAGGGCAGAGACTCCATTTAGCTATAGTTTCATTACTTTCTAGCAAAGGATAGAACACAAAGTCAAGATACTTGCTTAGAGAAAAATCCAGTACTACCAGAATACTTTGCTGAAATCAAATTATCAGTGAATCTAAATATTTTCCTAATGACTTAATATTTCAGATACTGGCATTTTAACTACCAGATAGTGAGCATTTCCACTGTTTAATTATTGTAACTGAGTTCATGCTATTTATCTTTTCCTGATATTCCTTCTACACATATTGTCTTCCTCTCATTTACCAACTGGTAAAACCTAAAGCAAGTTTCAGATATAACCTCATTCAGGAGTATTTCCATTCATTATCCTTTAGGTGACTCTACATATTTAGTAAAGACCATTATCAACTAATATCACAGTATTATCCATCACCTACACTCGACTGTTGATACTTTAACAACATACACAAGGTCACTTATATTGATTGATTTGATGACATGCCCTATGGACCTTCCCTAAACTGCTCTAGGAATAATCACAGTGAGGCAAGATCTACTGCTTTGAAAATTCTCTCTTTTGAATCGCTTTACTTTAAATAAAGGAACATTTAAACAGCCTAGACTTGATTTTCAAACTCCCAGAGCTAATCCATTATGAAAGAGGCACCAACTATCAAACCTCCACTTCCTGACAGATCTGTCAGACTCTGTCCATGTTTAGCAAGAAACTTAAGCACTGAGGTCAAAACAGTCTTAAATTTGGGGAAGATATTTTCTTAAATTTTGGACTTTCACATTCTGGGTTTGTTTTGCTTCATCTCTGTCTTCTTGTTTACATTAAAGAAGATGTCACACGACACCACAACAATAAAAAGGAAAAGAAACTAAAATCTTGGGCTCTTTAGAAAGAATGAAATCAGAAGTCAGTTAAGAAAGAATGTGTCTGTAGGGGATATTTAATTTTAAGAAAGCAAATGTTGGTTTTCCCTTATCTAAAATATAAACTTTTATTTAAAAAATTTTAAAGAATGCAAATGTATGGAGAACACATGTCACTGGAAAAGGTTCATTCCTTTAGTAGTTAAATTCAGTCAGATCTTTAAACCATGGATCTTTAAATAAGGTCCATAGTAGCAGAGGAATTATTTTTAAAGAATAGAAAATGTTGAGCGAAGCCAAACTGTCAGCTCCTTTCACCTAAAATCAAAACAATAGAGCTGCGTTTCATGGAAAACATCAGCTACTTTAGAACTAATAATGGACAATTTTGTTGAAATATCGGTCACTTCAGTAACAGTGAATCTTCTTCAGTCAAAAGAAAAATCAAACAAGTAGGTTGGTTTACACTTTAAGACAGAAAACTTTGCAGTGTAAGTTTCAGTGAATTACTCAGCTATAGCTGTGATCAGTAGCTATGATCATCTTCCATATGATTAATGGTAGTCTATTATGAAATAATGAGGCTAAAATTAATGAAGAAAGTTGTTCTGCCACTAGAATGAAAAACTTAGCATTGATGAAAACTGCCCAAAGGTGCGACAAATTTACAGCTGTAAGAAGACTCCCTGAATTCACAAGTCTCATTTTTTTCACAATATTAATGAGTGGGTTGCTAGTACCAGTCTGTCTGAAAGGTCACTTCATCTCTGACATTCTTTGGGTAATCTTTTCCTCAATGTAAAGACAAGTGTAAATGTCAGACTCTTGTGTGGGCTACTTTTGAAAATATTTAGCTAATGTCAAATCATTATAGTTCTGCCAGCCTCTCAATGAAGAAGGAGCAGGGGATTATTTGTGTCATCCTTCAGTAATGGATCAAGAGCTGATGATGCTTTTCAAGCTTCAAACAAAACATGAAAAATCACATAAGGTATCAGGTGCATCGAGATCACCTTTGGAGGTGAAAAAGCTGATCATTCACTGACTCAGGGTATATATTGCAGGCAAGCAAATACTGGACAATTAGCACCTAACTAGTAAATGTGTCACAAAATTATTATAAATTTTCATGTAAAGGTTTTCTACTTCTTTCTCCATGCCATTGCTCTTGATGGACTTTGTAGTCACCCATTCATCAGTAAGTGGTCACTGGCTTAGGTGTCATCTGATTATCAGTATTTGGGGATAAGCCCAACATACTCATGCTGCCATCTTGGTAGTCCCATAGTTAGTGTGCATAGAATAAATGACAAACACATACCTTGATATTGTTTAAATGTAAGTCATTCACAAGGAAAACAAGGGACATTGTGCAATTACATAAGAGACTTCTGAAAAGAAGTATTTCTAAAAATCATAAGAAAAGACAAGGAAAATTAGGAAATGGTATATCTCAGGAAGTGGTAAAATAGGTTAGAAAAGAGTTCAGCAAAGGTGTAGTCACTATGAAACTGAAAAACAACGATGAAACCTTAACTCCAAAAATGCTGAATGTAACTTTTTTAAAGGATACAGGAACATTCAACAAAAATTGATTACTAACTAGCTATGAAACTAGCTATAAAAGCATTATAAATGTATTTCAAAAAATGCTATCCTTAAAACTACATTTTTTTTTTGATGAGATGATTTTCCCAAAGCTTTCTGTCTTCTGGAGAATTAAACTTCCAAAGCTAATAATAATGAATATCAGTTTACCCATGAAATAGAAGCTCTGTTTAAAAGTCTTTATTGAAATATGATTTGGTTTTTGTAACCTTCACATAATTTATGATCCCCTTAAAATAGGAATACTTTTTCTGTTACTATACTTTTGACTCAATCCCTTTTCACCTGTTTCCTGATTTAGTTTCTCATCTTTGAAGCAAGGCTCAATATAATCATTGAGTCTTTACATTTCAGTAATTATATGACTACACATCTTATAATATTCTTACTCATTTTCTTTGTTTGATACAAATAAAAATCTTTCTGAACCTTCTAAGGAAAACAGGTAGATTTGGGTATCAGAACGCACTCATATTCTATCACTCGCCAATATATAAGCTATTTATAATTTTGAACTCACCTCATTAGGGAAGGTAGAAATAAAATTTAACTCAACTTTCAATGATGAGACAATGTTTTGATGACTCATGCAAAGTTTTAATAAGAAATGTAGAGGAACTACAGAATGATTGGCATTAAATGTTGTAGATGAGTGTCTGATTGATAGACAGATCAGAGTCTAGACTATAGGATACACAGTAATAATCCCTTTCCTTTCCATGCATCCTGTTTCTCTTAGTAACTCTGAATAGGATTTCCTTATCTGCAAGCACTGCCCACTCATTCAGCAGCAACAAGCCATGTTGTTGTATGTACATTAGAATGTTCTTCCAAAGAAATTAAGTCTCAGTCATACCAACAATAAAGAGTTCTCCTTCTGGAAACCTGCACATCTAAGGCCTAAGTATCGCAGTTAAATTCCAAAAGCACCCAACATTTATGGGCATTTGTTTATTTGTTAGGCATCCCAATATGGAAGGAACAAGGTAATTTGTAGGCCACAATGACAGCAAAGCATGGATACTCTGTGCTCTTTTCATAATTTATACTAAATTGATGTAGACAGAAAGGATGCAATGGTTTTTGAGTTTCAAGTCTGAACCAGCTCCTGAATCATTTATATGTTTTTCCTTGCTGGAAAATTAAATATTCTCCATACTGAGGATTCTCAGAATATTTGAGAAGGGAAAATTATTCAGTTTGCCATATGTGATGATAACCCACACTGTAATTCAAGCAAATTACTTCTCAAGATATAAAATTTTGAGCCATTCAGACAAGGGATTTTCATATCTCTTTTTAATCTCTAGGTTTCATACTAGATAAGAAGCATGATGCCTTTGCTAATTTTCAACCTTTACAAACTAAATCTTTTCAAATGAGACTATGGCAAAACTTCCTTTTCACAGCATTAAAATTCCTAATCAGATAGTACATTAAACAATCCAAAAATTCAGCATGTATTCAAAACTTAACATCAGAAAACCATGAGAACATATTTCTACCCCCAAAAAAGTATCTTTATGGTTTCTCTCTGTTGACTATTCCTTATGAACCCTAGTAATGATATACTATCCTGATCCCTCACCTTTTTATTTGCATTATCTCTAAGAAAGATTGTATAAAAGTTGTCAGAAACATAAATTAGAAAGGCTCAAGAAAAGATTTTTGCTTTCTTTGGCAGTCTGCTTAAGTACTTAGCAAGTTTTATTGTGAAACTTTCACTTTTCATTCAGTGAAAGAAAAACCCCTTCTATATCTTGTTTCCCTGTCACTGAAATAAGTAAGGATTTATAGAAGTGTTGGATATACACAAAAGCAGGGAAATGGCTAACCTCACATTCTGTCAAATTCCTACTACCCATGACATCTTCTTCTCTTCCTCTTAATATCTCAGATTAAACTACTATGTTGAGGAAACATAGTAATAAAATATATTTATCAATTAGTGGACTGTTCTTTTTACTGGTTCATTCAAAATAAATCACCATTTTGCTGTATTCCACTACCATAATAAAGTGATTGTTGAGAATCAGATAAATATATCAAAATGAGTTTTTCTAAGAAAGAACGAATTGTGAAGAGGATAATGATGTATACACCATTTCAAACTTTGTATTGGAGCAGGACTATGGAATCAGTAATGTTTAGAAAATGAATTTAAAAATGCAAGGCACTGAAAATATATAAGCACAATAAGATGGGAAAAGGGGCTGTAACAAAGGATAATGCATTTGAGAGGAGCATTGTCAGTAGGGGTGTGTTACAATATTGTTTTGGTCCATCATGTCTTTGAGTATAAATGGTTACTGAGTTTAGTCGTTTGCTTAGATACAGCCAAGCAGTCATTCCAGTAGAAGAAATCATCTTACCTAACCCCACGTATATTCTAATTGTGTGTCAATTGATCTTTGCATTTCACCATGATACACATTCAAATAATTGTTCCATCGGTGAAGAAAGAAGGTGAATAAAAGTGCAGATGGCTGAGTATCAGCTCTGATTCAGGTTTTCTCTCTCATTGAATATTTTTGCTCAAATTTCAGTTACTGCCTGAATGATTAACAAGTAGTGAGTTCATTCTTAACTCCACTTGCAGAGACATGATAGCCATTCTAAAATCTTCAAATGTTGATTACCCAAATTTAGGCAACCGTTTCTCATTCCTTCCACAGAAGTTAAAAATTACAAAACCAGTTACTCTAAGTACTCTTCTCACAAGGTGTTCAACCTTCTTGCAAAAGCAAGAGCTGTTTTTATAATTGTTGGTTGGTATTTAGCTCACTCAGTATAACTTTGAAATTTATATCAATAAGCTTTCTTCTGAAAACCCAAGGTGAATGTAAAATGCTCATACACTAAGTGGCTTCTAGCATACACTAAGTGGCTTCTCTTTATCTGAGGAATTGAAGGGCATTTAATAAGACCAAAACACAAACTTTTGTTTAATCATTTCTGCTAAAGACTGGCCATAAACACCCAGCATGTATGCAGTCTTACTGTAAATCAAGAAATATCCCAACAAGGTGTAGATTCATGAAAGCTCTTACCAAGTGGCCGCCATATGCCTGAGTCCCATAAACAATTCCTTAGAAGTTCCTAGAATTTGGGAAGAATATTTTGAACACATTCTTCAAAATGTTTCATATCCTTGGCGAATAGAAGAGACAGTGGCATTGTTTTCTTCACTTGAATGGATATTTTTAGCCCATTTTCCTCAATAGGTGAATATTTATTAAGCACAAATTCTAAAGAAGTGATACTCAGTTGAGAGAAGTGCCTCTAATTATATTTTAATCACTAGCTAATTGTTATATAATAGTGATGTTAATATGAACACCATGTCAATATTGCACCTGCGAATAACTTGGCCTTCCTATAATTAGGGCCTGTCACACCTCAAAGCATAAATTCAACAACTTCACGTGAGATGACCTAGACTTACTTCCCATAATTAAGCTATTTAGCAAAGGTGATTCTGTAATATTTTATTTTTAAGAAAGTTAAAACTATAAATAAATTGATTTTTATTTTATTTCCCTTAATTTAAGTTTTGCCATTTTATAAACTCCTTTTTGATGCTAATTCCTTTTCCAATTAAGAAGTTTCTTATAGCTGCAATGTTCTCACGGTATTTCTCTATATAAATCTTTTGCTTTAGTCTCCCTGAGGTAATTATAAGCTAAGGGCCTACATTAACAGTTTTCTCTTCCCTAACTTTATATATTCTGACATTTTGAACATGTGCTGTCACTGAAAAGACCAGAGAAATCTAGTTTTTATTAACAAGGATACTATCTTCAATAATAAGTAGAATTAATAAGCAGAATGTGAGTGGCACCAATTAATTCATTTCCCTTTGCAATGCATCAGAGAAATATGCTTAGCATCAGAAAAATAGCACACACTTTAAAGTTTGTCCCCAAAAGTAACCCATTTGGCCACAAAATTACATGCTCTAAATCAGTCCAGGGCAGCTCAAAAATGTTTCTGAATATGAGTGCTGGAGTTGGGTTTCTAGAGAACAGGAAGTGATAATGTGCTCAGCTGTCAAGAAATTGCATTTCTCTTGAGAAAATTCAGAGTTTTCCCACTCAACACAGATTCGTTAGAATTACAAACCAGTTGTTTGTAGACAACAGAAACTTACTACATAGCTGAAGCGAACTGTGAATTTTTATTTATTTGTTTATTTATTTTTATTATACTATTTAATTTATTTTACATTGTCATCTACCCCTGGGTTCTCTCATCACCTTATCACCTGTAAACCATCATCTTAGTCTTTTGTGCCCCCCCCAGTAAAATTCCCCCCCTCCCCCTCTCTTGCTCTATGCTTCAATTTTGCTAAAAATTAATTTAAAATTTTTTTCTTGTCTGTCAGTTTGTTTTCCCTTTGTCCTTCATATAAGTGAGACCATCGAGTATTTCTCTTTTTCTTTCTGGCTTATTTTCTGCCATCATGATTCCTTCTAGCTCCATCCATGTTGCTGCAAATGGCATGTTTGTCTTTTTTTTTTTTTTTTTTTGATTGATGAACAGTATTCCACCATGTATATATACCACAGCTTTCTGTACCATTCATCTATTTTGAGGTATTAGGTTGCTTTCATATCCTAGGGTTTTTTAATAGCACTGAAATAAATATCTGGGTACAGGTGTCTTTTGGGATTAGAGTTTCTGTAACCTTTGGGTAGATTCCTAGCAGTGGGATTGCTGGATTGAATGGGAGTTCCATTTTACTTTAAGAATTCTCCACACAGCTTTCCAACCTATGGATTTTTTAAAGCACTATTTTCATCCTTTAATACTTAGGTCTATTTTAGCCCTTTCTTGGAACCTCAGGTGACAAAACAGCCATTTATACATTAGGTGGCCAAGGAATAACAGTGAAAAACAGCTTCAGCATGGGATATGCTAGGTGTTAAGAAACAGCTCAGTGGTGTGGGCTATGAAGCAACTTACTTTGCGCACTCCATTTCTTCTTTATTAGCAATGGTACTTACTACCCCACAGGGTTGTTGCGAACTAAAAGGGCAATCTAAATACCTGAAACTTATCCAGCACTATAAAATATTTCACTGTCATATTTTTATATGTATACATAATACTAAGATTGTTTAAGTTTGTGCAGGAATGGAGACTCATTTTGGCAATATTTCCTATACGCAAAAGCTACAGTTTGAGATGGTAAAGAAACTAAATAAAGAAAAATGACAAAGAAGGATTAAAACTCAAAATACACATTATATTATAGCTGACAGTCATCTGTGTAACATGTTCATAATATTACTTTATGGGGAAGAATGATTATTGCATTAGTGGTGCTTGGAAACGTGAGGTAGATGATCAAAATCGAGATGAGTTAGCATTCTGGTCGCCTGGGTTTAACTGTATCCACTCTGTTTTGAGGTGAGATTCCTCACATTATTCTTCTGGTATTTGTTGGCTTTGAGTCATTTTGTCTCCCTGTCAAAATTCAATCCTGGCTGCATGAAAGCAACTGGTGTTGTTTCTCCCGGCAAAGAGACATGGCAGGAGAGTGACTGGGAAAGTTGTTTATCAAATTACCCAGCATTAGCGAGTGGTTTTGATCGCTAGGCTTTCATGCCAGGAAAAAACATGAGGGAAGATGCAAACAGTAAGGATTATCTCCTTTCTTGTAACATGGAATGATAATAGAATTTTTTTTAGCTGCCTATTTGCAAAGGTAGTCTAACTGACATGCCCTTTAGCAATTTGACATACCACACCGGGCAACTGGACTGGCTTTTTCTTGAATGAATGAGCCACATGCTGAATTTGAATAATATATTTTAAATTGTAGTCATTTTGCACATTAATATTTACCATGTCAGCAGTGTATCAAAATTATCACTCATTTAAATTTTTGCATAGGGCTTGCATGAACTAATTAGGCATTGGAGGAAATGTGTACCTGTATTAATCACTCCTATTTAGCAGCTGATATTAACTATAGAGATCATCTTTATGTAATAAATTATTGGAAAGAGTCTTTCTAGGTCAAGTGTAATTTCACACAGGATGATCTACATAAATAAGTCAGCTTAGCATAGAAGTTATCTCAGAAAGCATGCCTTAATCAAACCCATTAATTAATTACTGTTTTAAAAGTCTACAAAGGAAATTATTTTTTATTGGGTAAAATATAGACAGTATAAAATGTATTTTTTTACCATTCTGTGATAAAACATATGATCCTACAGCAATCATTCAGTGCGCACCACTACTCCCAAACCTTTTTCATTGTCCCAATCAAAACTATGTAATCACTTAGCAAAAATTCCTGTTCTCCACTGCTTCAACAGCTTGTTACCTATATTGTTTTCTTGCTCTCTATGAATTCACCTAGTTTAGCTATTTCATAGAGACAGTATCATTTATTATTTTCCCTTTTGTGTAATGTCTGTTTTTCCTAAGAGCAATGGTAAGGTTCATGCAAGCTATAGCATGTTTCCAAATTCCTTCTTATCTTTACATGTATGTGTTTTATGTATTCATCTGTTGATTGGCACTATTTCCCAATATTTTGCTTGTTTCCAATATTTTCCTATCAGGAATAATGCTGCCATAAACATTGGTGTACACTTTTGATTAACAAACTGGTCAGATTCCCTGAGTTTCTTTCAATTCTTTGAAGTTCATGCTTTGGCATGCAGTTAATGGTTTAACTGGTAGCTCTGTCTTTAACTTTTGAAGGAAGCACTGCTTTCAAAAAGGTTGCAACATTTTTCAGTCTATAAAAATTATAACCACCCTTGTAGAGGTAAATGGTATATAATTATGCTTTTGATTTGCATTCTCCCAGCAACTAATGATTTAATGTGCTTGTTGGGCATTTATACACCTGTGGAGAAATATCAATTACCCACTTTTAATATGTAGGGTTTTTTTGGTTGATTTGGAGATGTTCTTTATATAGTCTAGAGCTTATCAGCTATGATTTTAATTTGTCCATCCTGTAAGTTATCTTTTCGATTTCTTGGTACTGTCTATTGAAGCACAAAACTTTCATATTTTGATAACTTCCAATTTAGATCTTGACTTGTTACCTTTTTTTCTGATAAGATATATAAAAGTCTCTTCTAAATCCATAATTCTGAAGTTTTGATCATTAATTTCCTTCAAAGAATGTTACAGTTTTAGCTGTTATTTTTTAAAAGAAATAGTAAGATTTATTTCCCCTATGGTATGGGCAGGGAGAGTATAACATTAAAAGACTCCTATTTTAAATGCAGTCTTTCAAGCTTTCCATTTTTGGAATATACTGTATTTTAGTCAATACTTACCAACGATCAGTGGTTTTACTGCTCCAACTTACTGTTTTCTCATCATTATTAGTCAGAAACCCAAGATATCCTGCCAGTGTTGGAATGAGTCTGTTGTTTAATTTTTGTTGAAATAAGGTTATAATTCGCTAAGAAAACTGATGATCGTTTTTAGCTAATTTTTAAAAGGGATCAAAATTTTGTGGACTTCCTTTAATTTCTGATCAAGGTTAAAATTACAGGCAGAATTCAAATAAGAATATTTTAAGTAATGAATTTCTTAATTGAAATTATAATACTCTTAAATCCAGAATTCTGTAAAACTTCTCCAGGTGATAATCTGTTCCTTAACATTTTACTGCCTCTACTATACTGTTTCCCCATAACTACAAATTATATTTATATAAATACTTGGGTAACAGTTGTTTCTAGAAGTTCTTCACCAGGAAAATATATGATTAAATTAACAAACTGAGAATTGTGTGCTTGGAGGATGTGGAAGATGTGAAAGTTTGATAAAATCTCTAGTCAAACCTTTTCTCAGTGTAATATAAACAACAATATACTAATCATGATATTAAAAGCTGTTAAAAATGTGCAAGTCTTATACACAGATGCTACTGAGAATTTTAGGGAAACTATGATGACTAAAAAAATGGAGTACCATGGACTGGAAAATTCAATATAATTAAGAAGTCACTTCTTCCTAAATTATGCTCAATGCAACCCACATCAAAATCCCAGTGGGCTATAGTAGAAATTAGCAATAATCTTCTAAGAGTAATTCAAACCTATAAAAAGAACAAGAATAGGAACACACGTGATAGAGAATTTAGAGGTATTACACTACCTGAATTAAACACTTAAATTACAATTGAAAATCATATATGTGTGAGACTCAAGAAAAAAAAAGATAAAGGAAACAAGATTGAGTATATATTATGTATTTAATATACACAAACTATGCTATATACATACACATATATTTAGTACACATATTTGCATATATGCTTAACCCACACCTTATGTCATGTTCAAAAAGCAACTCAATTTTTTTACCCAAAGTATAAAACCTAAAACCATGACATTCACAGAAGAAATCTTTCTGATTTGAAATAGGGAAAAAAATGAGTATGCCAATAAATGTGCATTCCCTAAAAGAAAAAAATAGTCTATCCCATCAAAATTAGAAGTCTTGCTTTTTAAAAACAGCATTAAGAAAACAAAAAGTCTAGCTACACCCTGATAGAAAATATTTGAAAATTATTGTTTTTTATTCAGAATTGATGGAATTCTCAAAACTCAATAAAAGGAAAGTACTTAAATTTACAAAATGTAAAACAATTTATCACTAAAAAGATGTAAATAAGAATGGCAACTAAGACCATGAAAAATACTCAGCTTCTAAGAAAACAGTAATTAAAACTACAACAAGATGCCACATTAATTTGTTAAAATGTTCAAAAATTAAAAGGTTCACAATTGCAAGAATTAGTGAGAATGTGTAACAACCAGTTGGCATAGAAGTCATATATACCCAGTTTGATAAACAAATTCTTGATCACTATAAAGTTGAACACCTATGGTGTTACATAGCCATATAACTTGATCTCACACCATAGGTCAATGAAATATGCACCCATAAAAATATATGTGCATAATTTTCCACTGTAGCTTTTTTCGCATTAACCAAAATGTGAGCAAATTTAAGAGGTGTTCATTACACATTAAATGATAAGCATAAGTCCTCCTGTGATAACAATGGAATACACCTTGACCATTAATGGCATAGCATACTTATAAATGCAACTGTATAAATGAACCTCAAAGTTATTCCTCTGAGTTAAAAAGAAAGAACCAGATATTAAGGAGAACTTACTGTCCTGTTTTATTTATATAAGATGTTAGGAATAAAGATAATATAGAGTGGTTTGAAGAGATAAACGATTACTAAGTCCAAGTAAAGTGGCAGGAATGGAGCAGGAAAGATATTGTACATGAAACGAAGAAACTTAGGGGAACAGCTAATCTGAATGTTTCACATGTATAAGTATGTCAAGGTTAGACTAGACATATACTAATAACAGTAACATTTATCATATAAACATGTACAAAAAAGTATACATGTTAATCATGATCTAATAAACTATACACTTCATATATATATGTACATATATATATATATCTCAAAGGTACATGTTTGCACATCTGCCCTGCTATCTTTTCAAAACACAAATCATACTTTTACAGGTATCATTTTATTAACATGAAATAGTTTCCATAGCAGAAAGCTTAGACACATCCATGATATGCCAGATGTGATTTGAAGTTCTGGGGATGCTTTGTTAAAATATGCCCCTCATTTGGAGCTTTTTTCCAGTAAAGGAGACTGATAATAAAGGAGAGAAAGAAAAAAACAAACAAACATGTCTTGTAATATAAGTGCTGTGAAAGAAATGAGATAGTGGTGTAAGGAGAGAAAGGTAGAGGAGATAGGATAGTATTATGAATAATAGTATCATGAATGAAGCTTGGTTGATTATAAAAAAAGGAGAACTTTCCAGTGAGAGCATCCCTATGCCACTAATGGCTAGGGCAAGGAGTAAGCTATTGTGGTAATGAAAAAGCAGTGAGGCCAGTGTGTGAAGCAAGGAATCAAAGATTTTTATACCGATAGACAGAGGTCTTTTAAAACCTTTGGGATTTTATCTTTGACATGAGATCTGAAATTTCTGGATTACTATTAGTCAAACTACACGAATCTTATATGTCTATGTAGAAAATTTTCCTGGCAGAAGTATTGAGTATGGACTACCCAAGGGCAGTTGAAGTCCATGGTTACAGCTTGGACTCCTATGGTAGTAGTAGATGGAGGGAAAATATTAGGAGGATATTTCTAAACTAGAACCAAAATGCTGCACTGACATATTGGAGATGAAATGTGAGGGGTCAAGGATAAATCCAAGGGTTGAGGTCTAAGTAGTTGATGAATATAGGCACCATTCTCTGAAAAAGGTACTTGAAAGAGAAAATAGTCCAACAGATAAAAGTCAAGAGCTTGGCTTCGTATTCATCATATTTGAGATAACTGCTAACCATCTGGGTGGACATGTCAAATAAGTAGTAAAAAAATAAAAGTCTAATGTATGAGGGAAAGATTAGAGTTGGAAATAAAATGTGGGAGCCAATTATCTGCAGGATATTTGAAGCCATGGGACAGAATTGGCTCTTGTAGTTAATGAGTGTTGATAGAAAAGGCCAAAACTGATGTATCCATATCACATATTTAAAAGCACCAGATTTTCTCAATATGCTGTTATGTAGAGATTTTCATTCCACTGTGGCAGTGATGTAATGATAGGAACGGTTAGTGGGCTAGTCCTGGATCTATGCCACCTCACCTCGGATCTGTTGGTAACTAGATCCTTGGCCTTGAGCTATAGGACTTCCTTCCCTCGACTTCAGTTCCATCATCTATAAATTAAAACAATGAGCTTGTTAACTGTGAGCAGATCAAATAAAAGGAAAGAGTCAAACTAACAAAGGTTCTGAGATTCCTTGGTTCCCTGGCATGGAAATTACTAGTTTAGGAAAGAAGATTTAACTACATTGAGCATGACCTATGTCATCAGTAAAGACCCCTAAATCTTTTGCAGCTGTTCTTACATAGCACTGGCTTCTTATTTTTCAGCTTGCTTTTCACTTAAATTTATTGTTCTATAACTTGGTCAGCAAGGGTATGGTTGGAAAATCCTGAAAGTAGTTTGAGCAGAGAGGAAAATGTATTGGATGGTGTAGGGTAACACACTGAACTTGAGAGTGGCAAGTACTCTCAAATCTCCTAAGAGACAGACATGGGGAATGGAAGCCTGTTAGTCTCCCTTCTGATTCCCCCTTCTCTAATTGGATAAAGTATGTCCCAAGTCTATCAACATGGTATCTCCAACCACTGACATATGAAAATATGCAAGTCCAATTTCTACAAATATTTCTCTGTGTCTATGTCCCAATTTCAAATTGCTTTTATTTTTTATGTGACCATTTGCTACAATTATTAATTCTAGTTTCTTCAGTGATAGGGATTTTTTTCGAGGTGATTTTGGTTTACCACATTGCACATGATTTAGAGGTAGAGGTTGCACCCTTCAGAAACATGACATCACACCCACCACCCAGACTCAGAGAGTCCTCCACTATAGTCTCTTCTTGGCCTTGCATACCACCCCATCCGTCATCCTCTGGGCAAATTCTTTCAAGTGAAAACTTAACAGCTTCCCTAGGTTTTCAACTGATACTTTTTCAATCCTTGGTCTTGTTGGCACTGACCAAACAGAGGGATGGGCTGTGGAGTACAACTCTGCTTAAAGGATTCTAACCTTAAAATTGGGAGATAGGAAGTGACTCAGAAAAGAATGAAGCAACACCTAAGTAGATTAAATAATATTTTAAACTGCTCTAAATTATCTATTTTAAATTATGCTGAAGCTCTCCTTGCAGCTAACACATGCACCAGTGTTTAAATGTTATTATGCATGAAAAATTTGAAAGTAATAAAAATTCATTATTTATACTTTACAAATTTCTGAAGTTTAAATGTACTTTCAAATATTTTTATTTGAGGAGATACATTTTTAGTTCTTTTTAAAGGCTTCCATCAATACCATATGTTTTATGAGGTAAAATCACTAAGGACATATTTTAATTCTTGTCTCCTCACAAGTACAAATAGCAGAAATTCCCCCATTGAAATAGAAGTGCATTTTGACTGCTAGCCCAAATTTAAGAAAAATAAAACTTGCTGAGCATTTGAATTCCTAATAAATTATAGCTATCTTATAGAAGTAATTAATAATTATTAATTGGAAATTATGACTTTTGGACCTTTTAATTTTTTCTGGATAATAAACTAGCATTCTTTTCTTTTAGCTATGTGTTTAAGGTTGAATTTAATAGTGCTAGTTATTTATTAACCTTTCAAGAAAATAATAGAGTGAATTACAGTTATTTTGAAATGACTAGTTGCTGATATCTTTGTAAACTAAATATAATAATAGCTAATACTGTTAGCATATGGCTAAGGGCTTTCCAGGGACCCCAAAATTGTTCAGAGATTCATACTCTAAAAGGGGTCCACCCATCTGTATGCAGAAAGGTAAAGAAAATATAGTCTCAGTATGAAAGCAGTTTTTTAATACAATTGTTGTGGCAAGAGAGAAGAAAGGATTTCCAACAATAGTTTCCCAATAAAACTCAAAAAAAAATTCCCATCTTCTCATAGGCAAATGATCAGCCAAACAAGCTTAGTCCAAAGTAGAACTTCTGAAGCCTGAAACCTTGCCAGAAGCCCAAGTTCCACTCTTAGGCTTATATTCAGGGAACTGAAAAAAAAAAAAAAAAAAAAACAGGTTAAGTAGGTCTGGGAGAGAAGGAGAGAATTTGAAATTCAGAATACATTCAAAAAATCCCCCATAAAGTCTACATAATGGCTGTGACTGTATCTCTCAAAACCCCAATGTCCAGGAGCAGCCACCTTAAGCATCTCTCCACCTACATACCTCTTTACCAAATCTTTTCTATCTCTCCCCAGTGTCTCTGTTCTATGTCTTTTCCATATGCCTCCTGCCCCCTCCTTTGGTCTACCTTGCACTTACACATCTATAAGTTTCTTCACATCCCATTTCTCCTCCCAGCTTTGTCTCTTTCTTGGACTCTAGCACTCCAGCTCCTATTTTTCTTCTCAACTGTTATGTCCAAAGTTCTAGTTCTTTCAATACTGCTTAAAGATTTCACACATTGTCATTACTTCCAGAAGCCATTCCTTTTGTCCTTCTGTAAATCTAAGCATCTACTCCTTATAAGGTGCTATTCCACATAGACTGAAGAAGTGAAAATGAATAACTACCATCACTGTCTTCTAGAATCTTTCCAGATAAAATAGAACTGTGCATTAGTATAACAGAAAAAGAAATATGTGTTATAATATAGATGAAATGTTATGGGTTATAGGACTCGAGTAATTTTTTTCTGAAATTAACTAATATAACTGAAAATCTGCCCACTTAATGACTTTGCAGTCTCCATTAATTGAGTATTGGTTATAGTCTTTGCAGAGCGAGCCCTTTCCAATAATAGTAATAATATCAGCAAGAAATTATTGGCATCTCTTATGTGCCACACTATTTTCCAAGCGTGAAATGTTTTAAAGGGAGGAGTGGTGGATACATAGAGTGAACGTGGCCAACTCTAGGAATAAAGAGAATTGGATGTTATTGCTAATTAATGTAGCATATACAGATGCTGAATTATATTACACACCTAATACCTACTTGTTATAATGCAGTGTTACTTTAATTTTTAAAGATTAGAATATTTTCATAATTATCTTACTTCAGAATCTCTTTTTTATCCTTTGTTGTTTTTTGGGAATTTTATTTTCTAAGCAAACATAGTTCTTCTGGAAACCGTCAAGTCTCTGTAAGGTCTAAGAACCAGGATGAAAATCTGATTAAGGAAAGCAAATATTTTTGTATGTTTATTTCTGCTTCCATCTTCTTTCTACCTATCACTAAATACTCTGAATGAAAAGTAAATCTTACATTGCAGAACTTTTTTGTTAGAAAAGGACTTATCTATAAAATGTTCACCCAGCTAATGAACATCTTACCTAAATTGCCATGTTCCTTTTCCTGTTTTGAAATTTATTTCATAGGCTTTAAATGCAATTATTTAGCTCACTCCTAAAACTAAGTGCCTTTCACCAAACTGAAAAGAGATGGCAAACAGTGCTCCTATGAATGTGTCTTTCTTCCCTGGCAAGGGAGCTATCCCTTATTAGTGAAGAAGGCTGGAAAAGATGAAAATGAATAATCTGATTTTGGAAGGAAGGTTTAACAGCTGGTACAAGGTAAACAAACTGCAGGTATTGAAAGACTACAGGTTTCCAGTCCATTTCCTTTTTTACAAAATGTCTGGCTCCCATGTTCTTTATTCAGATGGACCCATACCTGGCAGAGAAGTTTTTTTGGCTGAATTTCTGTGAACTATCTGTAGAAAATGAGTTGAGAAACTTGACAGGAACAGCTTGAGGTATTTGATGAATAATAGAGAACTTTCACTATTCAAGTGTCTGACTAGAGTAGAATGAGAAGTATTAGGAACTTGGAAAAAAGGAGAAATTGATTCAAAAATAATCTGCTGTTCTAACCCACTAGCAAATACAGTCCTTTCGAAAGCACTGTAGACAAATCACATAAGGAACGAGTTTAAATTAGATTTCTCAGGCTTATTTAGGCTATCTTTCCTGTTGGTTGTTACTTGCTTCTTCCTTCTTCCTATCAAAAGTAAAACTATGTAAGAATAGTGCAAAATCTTGTGCTGAAAGTGCCTGCATTGTAAAGGAGTGGATTTCTTAGTACGTGATGTGCTATTTACTTGCATCACCATCTTATGAAAGTGATTGTGTTAATTCCTGCAGTTCTCATAAAGATCATTTGTGTCTGAAACACCTGTGATAGCAAAGGTTTTAAAGCAGACAGGATGTTTTTTTCTCATTTATATATGTCAAAGTTATCCAACCCATGCTTAGAACAGTTTAGCACATTATAGAGCATGTTATATGCAGACTTCATAAGCATTGGAAGGATTTTTAAACTAGCCCATAATAAAAAGGAATGAGGAAGCTGATCCTAAAGAATAAAAGGGAAATAAAGGTTTGCTAACATATCTCAACTTTCACTCCCTCATTTATAAAATGAGCATGTTAGAGCAGATGCATATAAAATATCAGCTCTAAGAGTCAGTGTATCTAAAGACATTTTATGAATGAAATTTTCTTTTACACATTCTATGATTTTCCTTATTTCAGTCCTAAGTCTTTCTAGTTTGCAGTAGGAGTCAGAGAGTGTTATTCCAAATTCAACACATTGAAATAGATATAGGAGACAAAAATAATAATAAAATTCAGAACCAGAGTCACAGTTTTAGTTGTCTTCCTACTTACAGCAGAAAGGGGATGAATCTTCTAGCTGAAAATTTTCAGGATTTTTCACTTAAATTCAGTGTATATTTTTCAAGCTTTTTCAATTTAACCTCTAAGCAACCCAACCTTCAACATTACCAACTCCTCCCTAATTTGAAAAGATTTTTTTTCTGACCCACCCCCTCACTTTCCATCTCTACTCCACTTCAGTATCCATTACACATATTCGTCTACCCTTCTTTGGTTTTCTACTGTAAACCCTCTCCTCTTTTGTGCTTTCCTATCTTTTCTTCCTGCCTTTTATCTGTACCTGCAGTATAATCACCAACTGGTAACATAGATCCAAATCAATTTCCCTGTCATCCTTCGAGCCAAACAAACAGCATCTTTCAGGGGCATCTTGTTTCCAGTTTTTGAAAGCCTTTTGTAACCTCTCACTCTCACCTCCCAGCAGACACAGTCCATCTGTGCCAAAACGCTAATCTGATCCGGTCACCCTCACTTGCACCCCTACCATTGCCTCCCATAATGTGAGGAGGAATCTAAACTCATTAAGAAGTTTCATGAAGTCCTTCAACTACCTACTATCTGGCCTCAGCCTCCCTGCGTCCTCTCCCCAACATAATATTGCTACCTTATTGCCTTTCTTTCCATTTCCCAAATACTGTGGTGTTACTTTCTCTCTTCTGGAGCCTTTTGTGCAATTCCTCCCTCTGCCTAGAAACCATTTTTTTTTCTCCTTTGCACTTCTAATTTGAGACAGAAAATAATTGTCCTTAACGCTGTCTGAGAAATTCTAGGCTTATTCTAGGCATTTTATACATATCGAATACCTTTACTCTCACAAACTATCAAACGATGATCACTATTTTCTAACAAGGACTGTGAGAAACAGTGATTCCCTCTTTAGATTCGTCCCATCTCTGCCTCACCCTTACTCAGACTGAGTTTATTCCCTCTGCTACACCTTGACATCCAGCCTCCTCTCCCCACTTGTCAAAGCTCTTCTCTATGACGTCCTTACATTTCAACTATCTTTCCTACCAGACGACACCGTTTCCTGGGCAGAAATCACTTTTATGAAAGGAAAGAAGGAGTAAGCAAATGGGATCTATTAACTCCCACCATCCATTTGATTTTCTTGAAAATGATTTCTGGGTCTTCAGGCAAAGGCTTTGTCCACGCTGCCAGTACTTCCTTTCAACAGTTTGTGAAATTAGCATTATGTAGGCATTTCCTCTTACTCACAGCCAAATCAGAATCATCTGTACACGACTCCAGTCAACACATAATGCGCCACATTTCCAGTGAGGAAGAAACGGGCTCGTCTCCTCTTGCTTCACACCTGGCCGTGCTTATTCAACATCTATCGGCTGCAGCTGGTACAGCGGATGTTGGAGGCCTACATTTCCCTCCATCCTCCACATGTCTTCTTATCATTTGCCCTAGAAAGCAGTTTTTCATATACCCATGTTTAAAAAGTTTGTCAGTCTCCCCATGCTGGCTCGCAGCTATATTTTATCGGAAAGATTGAATTCATTAAAACGAAACGATCCAATAGCATTACTGTAAATGATGAGCCCTAGGGAGCAAAAGAGTATTTTGTGTTTGTGTTTCTTTAATGTTTCTTTAAGCCCTCTTCCACCCCCACCCCCAACACACATGGATGTTAACTTTTGTTTTCTCCTGAAATCCAACAACCACCTCGAATATTCTTTCCTATGGCAAAATGAATGCTCACAGAACGTAATCTAATTGTGGATTGAGAATTCTTTGTATTCTATTTCAAAGGGTGCACACTTTTTTTTCTTTTTTAAACAACCTGGCGGCAAGGAATAAATTGGAACTTACATGATTACCTTGAAGTGGTAACTCTAGTGCATGTTACAAAAGTCCTGTAGACTTTGGAGGTAGAACAGGCAATCACCTGGGGACTTTATCCAAGTTATCCCGGCTCTTGTTTTCTGCAAAATATGACTAGTTACCTTCCATCATTATCCAACAAGATAAATGTACATAAAACATAGGAGTACTCATTTATTTTACTTATGTTAATATTAACTGCCTTACAATAACCATTTATAATAACTGCATATATACAGATAAAATAAAAAATAAATGCAGGGTTTTGTTTTTGTTTTTGTTTTTGTTTTTAGAGACTAGGTCTTATTATCTTACCCAGAGTTGTCTCAAGTGATCCCTAGCCTCAGCCTCCCACGTAGGTGGGATTATGGGCACATGCCACCATGCCCAGCTAAAATGCAAATATTTTGATAAGGTAAGATTGATGGAAAAAAATGACCCTCGGCAGTAACTTTTATTTAGCACTTGAAGATGTTCCATACACTCTTTATTCATTTACTCCTCATAACAGTTCTGTGAAGAGAGGAATAATACTGTCGCCATTTTATAGATGAATAAATTGAAACTTGTAGCAGCAATGATGTGGCACTTCTAACATTGTTGGCCTCAGCAGTGATAACCAATGAGGGTATTTGTGGTCAGTTGGGACATTTAAGGTGACCCACAGGCAAGGCAATAGAAACGGAAGGCACTGTGACTCCTTTAAGAGATTTTGAAAGTACCACGGATGTGGAACTGTGAACTCAGAAGTGAAATGAGGATGTTTAAAGATGCTTCTGCAGGTCCCCCAGGTGAGAACATCATGGACTTGTATAACATCCTCCATGGAATCAGAGTTGGAAGAGGAAGGAAAACAATACTGTGCTTTCAGTTGCAGCAGAGTACAGCATCAATCACTGAAAATTTGAGATATCCTTGAACTTCTCAAGGAAAAGTAACTCCAACTCTGAGGGCAGGCATTTCAAAAGCAGCATAAAACTCAGAGGGATGCTGTCTTGGGTTGTGTGATGGTGACTGTTCTGTGGCACAAACTCAAAATCAACCTTACGACATTTTCTTCATGAAAGCATATTACATGAAGAGAATTTCAGTTGTTTGTCTCATTGTTTTTTGAGGGTGTGTGAAAATAATCACAAGAGCACCACAAAATTTACCAGAACCAGACTCTTGGTTTGGTTTTTTTTTCCTCAAAAGGGTTGGAGGAGCTGAGCATAGTTGGTGAAAGAACAGAAAGGACCACCAGATGGTAACAACTATGTATTTTTCACTCTTAGATTAAACTGTCATATTGAAAATGCTGCTGTCACTTTACCTGAGAAGAATTAATATATTACAATAAAAAGAGTGAACCAGATGCATAGGAAAAATAATTACAACAAACTTCTCTATCAGAAATAAAATTTAACCAGCTGTGTAAATAAAGCGTGTTTCCCAAATATCAATATCTACATGAAATTTTATTTTTGGATGGCATAATTTGTAACAAGTGACTTGGGAAAATGCAAAAGACTGGACAAATACAAATTACTGTAGTTAAATGGATTTGGTTGAATGATATAATTATTATTTGATGACAATAAAAGAGAATACACCTAGAAAAATCTATTAAAACTCAAGTTACCAGAGAAAGATATTATCCCAGAAGGATTTAAATACCATGAAATGTTTCTACCATGATCATTACCTCTCTTTAGTATTGTTCAAGATCCTAACAGTACAGAAATTGACTAAGACAAAATCAGCTTTAGGTATGTGAATTATGGCAAAAGTTGCCATTGATATTGATACTCTCATATTTAAAATATATAACATACTACATTTTACTAGCAACCATTAAAAAACTGCAGTGACCTGTAATGGTAAACTACAAAGAATGCAGATGAGTTATTAAATCCATCGTATGTGAAAAAGTATTTTTAATCTTTCATTATTAAAATATCACCTAAATGCAAACATCCAAGTTTATGTCTCTATATATTCTTTCCTATTCCCTTATACAGCAGTGTCATTCATTTCAACAGCAACTCAATTCCCTAAATTGACATCAGACTTCTTCAGTTATTTCTTTTGCTTTTCATTTTCTTTAAAAATATCTACTGGGCCCTCTCTTTCTATTTCTATAGAGTACTTTGTACCCTCATTTCCTTCCCACCAGAACTGCAGTAGTCTGTTCTCCCTGGACCACCTTAGCTTTGCGCTTCTAATGCCCTTAGAGTTGTCAATCTACATTGCAAAGCTCCAGGTGATTACTAGAAATTGTTATTCCCATGCCTCCATTTCTCTTAATGCTTTTCTTTAACCTTGGCCACATACTTCCCTGTACACCTCCTCATCCTGGTGTACAAATAGCTTCCTTTCTAGGGAAACCCTCTTCTCACTACCCTACAGACATGGCATTTCCTTTGTTAAGTCCTCCTTACACAGCCTAACTGTTAACTCCTGCTCTGAAAACTGGAAGGGGCTACCGGTGACTTCCCAAACATCTCCCTCTCCCCTCACTGCAGAAATTTAATGACAATGAAAGAGAAAGATGTTTTTCTTGAATTTGATGTAGGTGTCCCTTGAGACTGGCTATCTGGAATATGAGCCTCCTAGTGAAGAACTGCAATGGGAGTGCCCTGGAACATATGAGTGCTCAAATGATTGTGCTAAACAGAAGGGGAGTAGGAGAGGCAAGGAAGGAAAGAAGGAGGGAGGGAGGGAGGGAGTGAGGGAGGGAGGGAGAGAGGGAGAGAAGGAAGGAAGGAAGGAAGGAAGGAAGGAAGGAAGGAAGGAAGGAAGGAAGGAAGGAAGGAAGGAAGGAAGGAAGGAAGGAAGAAATTCATAAAATACATTGCTTCTAAAAACAGCATATTTTTCTTTGGAATACATTTTCATTTATTCTCCATCCATTTCCAATGATTGGCTCCAGAGGGCTTGCATCTTTCCAGGACAAACAATGCCTAATGAGTATCTTCACAAAAATCCTTTTTGGAATATATAATTCTAAGACAATCCTCAAGGACCCATGGGTGCCCTCATAGAATCTACCCTTAAATATGGTTGGGACCTGTGGAACTGATGGGATTTCATTTTTTGTGATTATGTAATACAGCAAAACTGGAGTGATTTTATTGTGTAGTTAAGGTCCCAAACCAGTTTTTTGTTTTGTTTTGTTTTGTTTTTGCTAATCAACAGGGAGATTATCCTGGGTCTGCTTCAGTTAACAGGATAAAATTCTTTAAAATGAGCATTTGGTCCTGAAGAGTAAATATTCAAGCAGGCAGGAGTTCTATAGCTTTGCTTGAAGTCTTCCTACACACATGCATGACCTTGGAAAAGAAACTGAGGCTCAGATGAGACCACAAACATGGATAGCACCTGAATCAAAGCCTGCAGGCCCTAAGGAATGAGTCCAATACAACCAAACCCAGACTTCCAGTCCATATAAACTGTGGTACAATAAATATGTGTTTTTTTGAAACCACCAAGTTACTGGTCACTTTTTCCGTAAGAATAGAAGCCTAATGATATTAGACATGCTTGAGACTCTCCTTAGCATATATCCCAAGGATCCAAATTTGGGGATCCTTAGATATATGTATGCTTAATTTGATCATCAAAATACAAAAGCTCTTATATTTTAATATCTCTGCCTACAACTTCATTTTTTACTAACAGAAGAGCTATAAAAATCTATCTGATTGATATTGTTTTTCACAGTAATAAAAGTAATTTTAGGCAATTTTCATTTACTTGCTTAATGACAATATTTTGACTCATTGTCAACCCTTTTTCTATAAGATTTTCTGACTTTTCATTACTATTGTGTAATAGTTACTTATATATTCTAATTCTCATTATTCTTAATATTTTTAGATATCTTCCTATCTTCTGTTTCCAATTAAACTTACTGCAGCAAATTTTTTTGTCATAAAATTCATCAGCCTTTTTCCCCCCAAAGTTTGAAAGCTATTAATGAAATAGACTGCTGGAGTACACATTTGTACAGACCTAATGAGACTGTGAGATGGAAAGGGAAAACTTAGGATCCCTAGATAACAGAAAAAAGGGTTAGTGTTTTCTATTGTTTTGAGTGTTGAGTGGCTCCCTCAGGATCAGAGCCATCTAAAAATTATATGGTAGGAAACAGAAATCAAACTAGAAAGGAGATACAAGATGAATTCAAAGAGAAGGGTAGATTATGTTCAGCACCTAGATTTCAGCAGTTGGATTTTTGGAACCTCTCAAAACATGATCCAAAAAAAAAAATCTTTTTTTTACCTTTTTCACTTTCATGTAACATATCAGTGACCAGTCCTGGAGGACTTCAAATCATCATACAGGACCTCTCATCATGCAGGAAAAGTATCTGTAGGCACCATAATTCATATTCATGAGGCAAAGAAAGAACACAAGGACCCAGAAAGAAAGTTCCAAACTTTCCAGTCTGAAAAATGTTGGTAAATGATGACAAAGGCGTAGTCGGTCAGGCATGTGTCGAGGTCTTTCTATATTAAATGGGAAGGCAGGAGGCAGAAACTTTAGTGACATGATTTCATGTTGAGAGAAGGGGAAGCCACCTGCATCAACTTGTAATCTGAGACTCTAGGAATATGTGTTTGGTGTGTTCACACAACCCAACCCACTTCAGAAAGAAGTCAACACAATGTACTTTCTAAAATCTCATTTTTGCTCTCCAGACAAGTGATAAGTGTCTGATAACAAAGATCCACACAGAGCTCATACAACTCAACAAAAACAAAGCAGAAAGCCCAGTCAAAAATTGGAAAGAAGAACTAATAAGAAACTTCACCAAAGAGGAAATACAGATGGCCAATAGGCATATGAAATAATGCTCCACATCACTAATAATCAGGGAAATGCAAACCACACTGATATACCACTTTACACCAGTAAGAATGGCCCATTAAAAAAAAAGCCAAAAACAAGTTTTGGCATGGATGTGGAGAAAAAGGAACTCTCTTACACTGCTGGTGAGGGTATAAAGTGGTCCAGCCACTATGGAAGGCTGTGTGGAGGACCCTCAAACAACTGAAAGTGGAATGAATTACCATTTGACCCAGCAACCCTACTCCTTGGAATCTACCCAGAGGACATGTAAACACTAATTAAAAAGGAAACCTGTACCCACATGTTTATTACAGCTCTGTTTACAATTGCCAAGATAAGGAAATAATCCAAATGCCCCAAAATCAATGAATGGCTGGAAAAAAATGTGGTATATGTACACGATGGAATACTATGCATCAATCAAGGAGGACGAACGTATGTCATTTGCAGCAACAAGGATGGAACTATAAGGACTCATATTACAGAAATAAGCCAGAAAGGAAAAGATAAATACAGGATGGTCTCACTTACATGAAGGATGTAGGGGAAAACAAACAAATGAATAAGAAAACAACCAACAGAACTGAATGATAGAGCAAGGGAGGAGGAGGGGGAAGAAAACAGGGGAGGCAGAGGGCACAAAAGAATAAGATGGTTAACAGTGAAAACAGTGGTTAACAGTGAAAACCCTGGGGTACGCAATAATGTTATGTATATATATATAATGTTATATATATATATAATGTTATATATATACACACACATATATATGAATATATATACACACACACAAAATTTTAAAATTTAAGTTAATAAAGGCTCATTGATTCCTTGTTGGCAAGGAATCAATCAATCAAGTCTCATTGATTCCTTGGTGGCAAGTTTGAAACCTAAAGTCGCTGAGGATCCTAACTGGAAACTTGGTGGAGATTCTTCAGCAATAACTTGGAAGCTACTGAACAGACTTCCAGACTGTACATGGGGCACCAAATTGAGATGGAGTAATCTGGGGTTTCACAGAATCTGAACAAGGCGAGAATGGTGATAGAAGGAGATGAGAGTACAGGTTCCGCCACCATTGCCAAATGAATAGGCATAGGAGATCCCAAAGGCCTTAGAAGATTCCACATCTAAGGACATTAACCCTTCCCCTGTTATTGGGGGAACCATAAATTTGAAACTCCAATCTAACAAACAAACCAAGAAGAAGGGAATAGTGAAAGCTGACCCTGAAAACATAATGTTGTCATTCAAATGAAGCATAATGCTGTTATTTAAAAGAAACAGTGGAAACAAACAAAACTGATAATCTGCTGGTTTTCCCATTGTTTATCTTCTCAACTTTTATTCAGTTTGCCATTTGTTTGCATAGCTATATAATTTAGGGGGTGCAACTTCGCACCTCCATTTCTGGACATTGTTCACTCCCACCACAACCCAGACAAATTCCCTCCTCTTTCCTTCTAATAACCAGTATGTTTTCCATACTCTAGGAGAGATTCTTGTTTTGCCCATTATTCTTTATGTGCACTCTATAAGCAAGTAAAACCATCCAATAACCATCTTTCATTTTCTGACTTATTACCTGTTGTATAATCATCTCAAGATCCATTCTTTTAGTCACAAAAGGTACCATTTCATCACGTTAAATAGCTAAGTAATTACTGAATAAATAGTCTGTCATTTTCTTATTCAGTTATAAGATGGCCATTTGAGTTGACTCTATCATTTGACTAGTGTGAATGCTACTGCTATGAACATAGCAATGAATAAATCTTTTCATATGAGTGTTTTCATATACTTTGAGTAAATACATAAAGGAGGTGGTGTCACAGGATCATGTGATATTACCATTTTTTTTCTTTTGAAGAATCTTTACATATGATTTTCTATTGAAGCAACACCATATTATACTTTTCTCCTGTAGTTATTTCCTTTTGATATAAGCTGTTCTTGAAGGGGGGGACAAGGGGGAAAGAAGATAATAATTTATATTATTATATAAATAATGTTGAGCTTTATCTTTTTTTCCATGTGCCAGTAGGCTATCGATCTTTGGAAAAGTGTTCATTTAGCTAATATTAACTCCTTGCATTACACCATGTCACCCAAATACCAGCTACTGGAGTCTCAGGAGAAAAGGTCTAAGTTGTTTGCAGACAAAATAAGTATGCTTTCTTCCACCCATCTAAATGGAAGTATGACTTAAACATTCACACTGTTTCCTGTGACTATTAGGCCATTCATAGATTGTGACCAAGTCTGTGATTAACAAATAATTGTTTCACTTAGTTAAAATTATTTAGTCATGCCAATGTCCTTTAAATCAAACTCGAAACTTCCAGATGTTTCACTCTCTGTTGACATGTTTGCCCAGTTCCATACAAAACATCTGGCTGATGAGTTAAGTTTTGCATTTTTTCACTATGTTTGATGTGATATAGACTCAGTTCAACACTTAGAAATATCACAGTGTAATCTGATGCAGCTGTGAATCATTTCTGCAGCTCTGCATCCCCTGAAGTTTGGTTTGTCTTGAGATGATCTCTGTGGTGCATGCACAAATTCTATTCAGCCCAGTTTTCACATGCTATTGCAATGATTCTAGAGCACTGCTTAGAAGTTTGTGAAAATGAACCTATTATTCCACCTTACACTCTAAGACATCCACTAAAACTTCACAAGTGTGTCATTAAATTAAAGTGTACCCTCAGGGGACATTCATCATGGCAGATGTAGTCTGCAGAATCTTCTCCCAGTTAGTCAGGCAAACAAAGTGAGAAACAGAAACAGATGTAAATACACATCTAGAAAACCCACCTGAGAAAGCCTGGAAGAGACTAAAATACCCATCTGAAATCAGAACTGATGTCTAGAAGGCTGAAATCAACACACATTCAGGCCAAATTTTATGAAACAGCAATCATTTTACATAGATGTCTCATGTGGGGAAGGAAATCTACTTTTGAAAGGTGAGTTTTGACACATGTGACAAGTTGTCACAAAGGCTACAGCTCCACAATCATAAAGTATTGTTTCAAATTGGAATACTTATTGAAACGGCCTATTCATCTCAGAAGATGTTCAGATTTGCTATAGAAATATAGGCTTACTTACTTTATTTGGACTTTGCTGACTGTGGAATAAAACTATTATTTTTTGTTTTGCCAGACTACAGTTTCAGCAGAACAAAATATATATGACAGTACCCCTCAGGTCATATCCTCTGTTAGTCAAAACAAAGTACTTTTCAGTAGAGATTTTAATCGTACAATACTTTCATCCATTGCTATCATTTGAATGAAATATCTTTGAAAAGAACTCATATAAAATGCATTCAAGTATAAAATTTCTTATATAAAATATTATAGTGTGGTAAATTCTGAGCTGCCTCCTCTTAAAGTTACCTAACATGAGAATTAAGCCTCTAGTTTTTACCTTTTTTAATGTCATCCTTATTTTTGAAACAAACTATTAAGGAAAAATTATTAAAGTAAAATTACACAGTACAGAAGACTTTCGGTGTTTTTGCTTTTTGTTTACTGTTTCTTTTCTTTAATTGCCTGTGGTGCATGCAATTTGCACTGTATAAAATCCATCAAATTAATTTTCAAAATCTACACCTTAGTTTTATGCACTATTTCTATTGCAACTTAAGATACTTGGCTTGATTCAAAAAATAAAGGTTAAGACTGACTGAGGCACTTTTAAGGTGTTAAGTGTAATATCAAAGACAAGTCAAGAAAACTGAGACTCTCATGATCTCATAGCTTCCAGAAAACCATTGTTTTTGACTGACTGTGCAACTGCTCTTCCATATTTGATTAATGATGTGTGCTTGTGTAAATGTCCTTGGCTATGTCATAGTTCCTATTTTATGTCTTAAGTCAGATTAATCATTTTCCTCGTTCCTTTTTCCATGTTTCATGTCTAGCATAAGATTGGTCTGCATAAGCCAAAAATAAATTGAAGTAGGATGTGCTAGAAATGTTTGATGTATATTCTTTGTCCTACAAAATTCACATCTTGCTATCCTTTTACATTTCCAGACATTTTTTCTTACAGGTGAGCTTAGAGGCCTGGTTTGCATGATTACCCAGTTAAAAAAACTACCAGTCATAGTTCCATGGTCTACTACTTAAAGATGTTTCTGAATATAAAACCTCAAAACAGACATATCAGAATGCTACACAACTTTTATATCTGTTTTATTGCCAGAATAATGAGCTATGATATAAAATAGACCCATTCAGAAAGACAAGTCTGTATTTAAACATATGTTCAGAAAACTGCTTTTTTAATTCTGTCATCACTTTGCATGATATGAGACTTTTCAAAACACTTTTTACCATCACTATAGAGAGTATTTTTTATTGAGAATTAGACAAACCTATGATTATAGTCAATTTCTTTTCAGCAACATTGGACATCCTACGTTATGGGAGGGAAAAACACTAAATATACAAATATTACACAAGTTTTAAAACTATGGCATAGTGAAATATTTGAGTTTCCCAAAGACTAACTGCAAATAGTTTTAAAGTATGGTTAATATTTTTTAGGATAAATTGAGAAGCAGTTCTGTCAAAAAGTAGGACATATTTAACTTGGAGAAAGAAAACCTCTCTTTTTATTTTTAAATAAGAGTTTTCTGTTTGAGAGCAGTGGTACTTGGCTGTTTCCACGTAGATCTGTTTGATTGCAAATCCAAAGAAAATGTTCTGAGAACAGTCTAGTTGTTTGCTCTAGGTTTAGGACTTGATGTAAGCTTCATTTGGTTGGTGAATACGTACTTTCACAAAGATTTCATGTTCGTAAATAACACCAGGAAATGATCCCAGTGAGAAAATTACACAAAGTCGTATTCATGGCTAAGTTTGGCTTGAATCAGTAAAATGATAAAATTAAACTTCTGTTACTGTGGATTAAGTGCACACATTTCTATTGCCCTAAATTAGAGGGAAATATCATTCTTTTTTTATAATTTATTTATATATATTTCACATCATTTCAGTCCCTGAGGGTCACCCACCACCTCCCCTTCTGTCCCTTTCTATCTGGCTCATTTCTGCTGGTATGATTTCTTCTAGGTGCATTCAGGTTTCCATAAATTCATCAAATTTGTCATTTTTAATTGATGAGTAATACTCCATTGTGTATATATACCACATCTTTTTCATCAAAGACACTTCTCCAAAGAGGAAATATCATTCTTGCTCTTTAGACTCTAATAAGTAAAGGATATATTTTTGAGAGCATTTCTTTTTTATTCATATGGGTCTTTTTATGCCTAGAAACTTCATTATAAGATTCTTACCATTTCAAGGCTGTGAGGTGAGCATCCTCTTCTTATTCATCTTTGTATTCAAAGAAATGATCAGGATAACTGGAAAGTTTTAAAGACTTGTTAAATTGAAT